>JAXQQM020081692.1:0-191501 GCA_034641835.2 Pinus albicaulis
TACAAGGGGGTTGCCTTCTAGGGCAAAAAAACCCTAATCTAAACATAACTTCTACCGTCAGATCATTCGCCTAATGAACGGCCCAGATTGACTAGAAATTACTATACTTTTACAAGGCACTTTTACATCTATTTTTAGCTTCGGGGCGCGCCGCGACCCACGCCAGGGGGGCTCCAACTGCCTTGCTGGACCCCCCACGGCAGCGATTAAATTTCGGGCGGCGTTGCCGCCCCTTTTCAGGTACAGGGGTCCAAAGCTGTGATACAAAGTAAACAAGATAATCAGGCTCCACATCCAACACTAAATGTAAAGTTTCAATGCGTACCTTTCATGTGTTTTGCACATTATGGAGATCAAAATATTGCTCCATCTGTAGTATCCATGTTATAGGATACTTTCCATCAAACTTCCTCATATCCATTTTTGGAATATGGTGGTTCTTCCCGCCAACATTAGAGTTTATGAAATCACGATTGACATTTATTTTGTTCTCATCATGAGGTTCTTCTACTATCTTTTCACCATTAGGAAACAATTCTTGTATCAACTTTGTCAAACCTTTGATGTCTGCTTTTAGATCATTCTTCATGTTTTCCATGTTGTATTTGATGTCTTCCATCTTAGCTTCCATGCTAGCTTCCATGCCATCCATCTTAGCTTCCATGCCTTTCTTTAAAACTTCCATTTCATTTTTTGTTGCTCTTTGCAAGAGTGAAATTTGTTGCACTTGCTCTTGTAATTTTGATAGATCATGTTGCAATTCTTCATCTTCAAGAGTCATAGTAGAGCCTTCTGAAGGCTTAATGGGTGTTGAATTATTTTTATGGGGCATATTTTAGAACCCAATACTGATATCTATTCTACAATATGCCCTTGGAATCAATTCAAATTGATTCTTCAAACAAGACTTATGCAATTCGAAAAAAAAATACACACCTTTTTCTTGCTTTTGAGGAGCTCGATATTGAAATTGGATTATCTCTGTAATTGAAGCACTTCAATATTTGAATTTTGGTAATGATGTACCCCTCTGAATTATCTTTCGAATGCCACAGGTCTGACTTGATTTGGATTCTCCAAGAAAAATTTGTGTCCAATCTCCCACAATGACCCAATTATGGATTGGTTCTGTACAGTGAACTTGTATGAAATTCCACGTGTCACGGTTTCATCCTTCGTCTCTAAAATTAATATCTAATAAAACTACAGTCCGTGTACTAGTGACCAATTTTTACAGCACTCCAATCTGATGCTCAGAGAGAGAGTTATGAAGATTTTCCAACGATCACCTCTTTGAGATGAAATTCAGGAGCCTGAAAAATCACTACCTTCTACAGATCATATCTCCAAAAATATTGCGAACCAAGATCTGAAATTGTTTGACGATGTTCCTCAGGATTTCTGCTTCGCACACTATAAATTTCAGCTTCTGAGACTTCATAGAAAAAAACTTATAGCGCAAATTCCACGATGACCTGTTTAGGAGCCTGAAACAATATCTAACTTCCACAGATCAGATCTCCGAAAATATTGCGAACCAAGCTCTGAAATTTTTAGACGATCTTCCTTGGAATTTAGCTTTGCACTCTAAAAATATCAGCTTCTGAAAATTTGTAGAAAAAAAATTATAGCACAAATTCCACGAAAAAAAGTTATAGCACAAATTCCACGATGTCCTGTTTGGAGCAGCGAAGCCCTAGAATCCAAACCTCTGATACCAAATGTTGTGTAACCAGCTCCAAAAATAGAAGAAAAGAGATATCAACGCCTTAGAAATAAGACACTTCGAGGGGGAAACCTCCAATACATTACATAAATGAACAATTCTTGGATGATACAATTTACAAAACCTCCTTTCTATATATAGGAGTCCATGGGGCCATAATGTAATCCTAGTGGGCCACAATGTAATCCTAGCCGACCTAACAATAATAATTTAAGGGCACAATAATAAAAAAATGGGGGTTACAAGGGTACAATAATAACAATAAGGGACTATACTAGTAATATAGGAACCTAGCAAAGGCCCTCAAAAATGGTTGAAGACCGAAATTTTCTCAATAAATTCATCTAAACAACATTAGAGGACATAATTAGTAGGTATTTATTTTCTTCTTCACCTAAAGTCTTGGCTTAAAAATGATTGAATCAGGTTTTCACAAGGACTAATCATAGTCTTACAAGAAAGCCAAACATTGTTAGTGTCAAGAGTAACATGTCTGTTTAATAAGACAAAGGAATAGTGTTTAAAGAAGGTTTGTTTGTCAGTTTAAAAGGGGTCCCTCAAACAGTGATTTTCAAAAGAAGAAACATAGCCATTTTCAAGGATACTTGCCTGTTGAGACACCAAAGAGAAGCAGTGATAAAAGAGAAAGACTTGTTCACCTTTAAGAGAAACAATGATCATTAAAGAGGGACAGAGTTTGTTTAGAAGGCCTTTTAATCAATGACATGGAGACTATTGTTTTGGTAAAACAAAATGATATTCATCCAAAAAGGATTGTTTTTCTAGCCTTAATAAAACAGTGATCATCAAAGGGTCAGTGATATTTCAAAAGGGAAAACATTGTTGTTTTCAAAGTAGCCTATCTACTCAAAAATCACAGAGAAACAGTGAATAAGAAGGAAGAGTTTTAGTATCAAAAGGAAAGGGGACTTGTCTTCATAAACCACAAATAGATTTTATTAAAAGGCTTTTTCTCACAACACAGTTCATAAGAATGGATTTTGCTTTCACTTAACAAAAACTTGCTTGCCAACTAAAGACAAACTTAGTCTTGCAAAGAGGAAAAGGTGTTTTTGGTTGAGGACCTATTTTAGTAATCATTTGAAAAATTTGTCTTGGTAAGTCAGTGAAGGGTATTAGAAGCAAAAATGCCTCCAAAGAAGGATAGCAGAAGTGGGTATCACAATAGGTATGAGCCCATTACAACTCAAGAGGTGAATTAATCTCCTTCAGTACTCTTCAATTTTCATGAAGTACGGTGCTTGGAATTTTTCCAAAAAGTTCAAGAAGTAAAAAGTCACCTTCCTTTCACTCATTTTTTTGATTTGAGGCTGTAAGGAAAGCATATCCATTTAGCAGGTCTGGATTTCAAACTCTCTCCTAGGGCTATCTCCAAAGCTACTAAGATCCCATATATATGAGAAAAGTGGTTCAAACAAAGATACCTAGATCTGAATCACTACAAACCCTTTCTAAAAATAGACCATTAGGATGCTTGCCAAGATATTTTTCTTTTTACTCACTTGTTGAGCAGCTATGCCCCCCTCATGAGAGTCATCATGAAGTATTTCACATGAGAAGGGAGGTTTTCCTGGATTTATGCCTATGACATCATGCTTCTTATGCATTTCACAAGAACTCATTTGTTGAACCTACCTTTATTCCTCTACAGAAGAATTGACAAGATGAAATATACTTTCCAAAAGAAGCCCTCCACTCAACAACATGCTTGTTTATTTAATCATTCCCTTATGAAGATCATCATCCTCCATCAACTTGAGAAAAAGGGAGTTTCTTGGGACTCTTTCATCTCCCATCCCGATTTTTCCATTGCCTCTTCATCTCATACGCCTTCCTCACCATCCACTCATCATGTTTCTCCTTCTTCTAGTAAATCCACTACTAAAAGACAAAAATCCCCTATGATTGAGAGGTGAAGAAGAGAAGAGGAAAACTAGTAGTGAAGAAGGGCAAAGTGACAAGAGGCAAACTAGTGATGATGAGGGACAAAGTGAAGAATCTAAGCATGAAAGTAAGCATGAACAAGATGATGGTGAGCATGAAAAAATTGATGGCGAGCACAACATTCATGAGAAGAACATGATGGCAGCCAACACAACAGTAAGCATGATGGTGATGAGGCACAAAATAGTGAAGGTAAAGAGCACAAAATTCATGAAGAAAGCAGGGATAGAGATGAACATGACAGTCCTCAAAAAGACACTTATGATGAGGGTCATGACAGTCCTCAAAAGGACACTTATGATGAGAAAAAAGACATCCCTCAAGCAATTAATGATGATGAAAATAAAACACCAAATAGTGAGCATTCCAAACAGGGCAGCATGGAGAAAAAAGACCAAATCAGTGACCATGAGCATAGCAGTGGTAAAGAAAAACAAGGAAATCTTTAAGTAGAAGAAAACAGTGGCAAAGATGAAGCTGGAATAGATGATGATGGAGGCAGCAAGGTAAAAGACCAAGTTGAACAAGTGAAAATAGAAAAACCTCCTCTATCTTATCCTCCACATATCCAAGAGCATGTGCTAGCTGCCTCTCCTAGGCAAGGGGCCATGACTCTTCCTTTGAAAGTGGTGAAGCCTAGAAACACTAGATCATCAAAGAAGAAGATCACTCCAGCAGTGACTAGCAACGTCACAAGGGCGCTAAGAAGTAGAGGCAAACTGCCTAAAAATATCATTGTTGAATTTACAAAGAGGAGGAGGACCAAGAAGTGTATCCAAGGTAAGGGGAAAGAAAAAGAGGAGAGTAGTCATGAAAAGGAAAGGGAGTTTGATATCATCCAGATAGACAGTGATGATGGGAATGATGATGCTAGAATTCTTGAGGCTCTTTTACAAAATAGAGAAGCCCAAATTCATGACCTACAAGTTGATCTAGACAGGTCCAAAGACCTCATACATGTCCTACAGATGCAAAACAAACAAATGAGTGGTCAAATGGCAGTTTATGAGGCCCGGGCTTTCAAATACCAAAGGGAAGCCTACAAATCACAAGTCAAGCTTGAAGAGCTTATGGGTGAATTTGATGATACTAAAGAAGAAGAGAAGCCCATGAGAAAAATGCCTAAGACTATGGGTCTCAAGAAAGCTTTGGAGAAAAAGAAGGAAGAAGAGGCAGTCGTTGTTCGATCTTATCCTCTTACTCAATTTCTCGCCCAAGAAATAGATTATAATAGAGAACCATGGCTTGAGAGGGCCAACAAGCATTTGGAGGATTAGTTAGAGAAAGCTAACCAAAACTTGAGTCTACAAAAGAAGATGACCGGGCACTACAAGAAGCTGAACCAATTTGCCCGAAGAAAGCTCAAACTTGCTCAAGAAAAGCTCAAGGCTGCCCGAAAGAGACGCCCGGTAGAAAAAATGGAGAAAGGAAAATTAGGGCTTGAAATATTGGCCTCAGCTTCCTTACATGCTTCCAAGAACCCATGAGGAGCTTGCTCGCCAAAATTGAGAAAATTTTGACAAGATTTTGTTTTTTATGTTTTTGGCTATAATTGCACATTTTTCAAGGTGCTTCCATGGGTGCTAGGAGCATACTCAGCTCATGAAACTCATTTTTTTGGATGGAATAAATTTTGGGGCAGCTACTCAGAATTTTTCAGATCCAAAGAAGGTGTTTTGGTCCCCTAAAGAGGCGAAAAACAGTGATTTTTTAACTTTCTGCCTCACATATCGGCAAGGGCCACTTTTTTGGTGTTTTCCACTCAGTCCACCTTTTTACATAATTTCAGGGATACTTTTGGGAAGAATAAAGTAGTTCCAAAAACTAGACATCCAAGGCATTCCAACGAGCCATCACGGGCCTCGTTTTGACATCAGGAGGTCCCTCAAAAGTTGTCTACAAGACAAGGAATTTTCTGCTGCTACGTTCCTGTAGCATTTTGGAAAAAAAGGCAGTTTTCTGAAGTGATTTTTCCAAATGTGCATTTAGCCTTTTTTTTCCATTTGCAGTCATGAAAAGTAAATTCATTTCCATTTTTAGCATTTTAAGATATTTTTAAAGATATTTTGTGCCTTGGGCTTTGCAAAGGCTCAAGGAAAAAATCAGATATTTGTAATAGGTCAATGGCCTTCTAGATGATCTTGGATATGTTATTTCTCTTTAGCCTATATATTCCAAGAGATTTCATTGTATGAAGAGGCTGAACTTGATTTTATAGATCAATACATGGTTATACAAGCTTGGAAGAAATACTTTGTCTCATGCAGTGGATAATTTCTTGTTTGTCTTGGATGGTGGAAGAGAATTGTTTGTTGGATTCCTTAGCTTGGTAAAATGGTATAGTTTTCCTTCTCTGTTATGTTTCCTTAGTTATCATACATGTTTTCATGTTTCTTGTTTGTTGTAGGACAGTAAAGAATAGATTTGAGACATGCCCATGGAGGCACCTCAATTTTCCTGATTCATTACAGCTTCTATGTTTGTCTTCTTTCTTAGTTATGTCAAAAGAATTCTTAAATTCTCTTTGATAGAACTTGTTATCAATTTCATTAATGGTCATTATGTATTCTATCTAGTATGATTCATGGTAAGCCCTGTTTACTCCTAGCTAACCAAAAACCCATTACTGAAACCTTTCTCTAAATGTTTGATTGTCCTAGTTGAACCAAAGAGGTCTTGTGTCGATCTTGCCTTTTGCCTATGCTATGCAATCTTAGTTCAAAGTTCCCGATAGCTCAAAATATGATGTCTAGGATTTCCCTCTTTGTAGATTGAGTTATTTGTTTTCCTTGTTTATTTTCCCCAAAGTATGAAGGCGATTTTCCCAAAGTTAGAGGGTCTTATACTTCTATGTATCGCCTGAATGTTTATTTTATGCATCTATTAGTTTGAAGTTTCATTTATCGTGATTAATGGTTAGCCATACCACATGAATGTATGTTGCAAAACTATTTATGTTTAAACCTCTTTTTCCTTCACTAAACCTAGTGTCCATCACATTTCACTCCACCTAAAGAATCCATTTTACCTTGACCAAATTGGCCCTTCAATATACCTTTTCCACCATTTGAGGCTTTCTCGACCATATCGACCCCATAGCCCATTTGACTTGACAATATTTTATCTATCTATCCTTTGATCAGTTCCTCCCTCAACTACCCTAAAACAAACTAAAAACACACTTAACAACTAGCCTAAAATCAAATACAAAAAAGCAAACAAATCTACATCCCTTGCACAAATAGAGAGAGCCCTCTCTGAGTCCAGGAAGGCTAGGTCCTTGGGCTCCAAAGTTGGTTTGATCTTACCCTGTCACTTGGCTTGCCAATCTTCCAGACCACGGGACCCTAACATAATGGCGATCACGGTGGGATTCTAAGTTAGTGACAATCTAAGTATACCTTAGGACTTCAGAATCCCTTAATTAAGAATACTATCTTGTTGATTTATCCCACCGCTCACTAACATAATGGCGATCACAGTGGTACCTACTGAGTACATGGCAGTCTAGCGAACTCTTATAGACTCATTAGTCCTTCAAAATTAAACTCAGACAAACCACCTAAAATAATCATTTAGATTAAAATATTATTGTTTCACCATCTTAACAAAGTGATCAATCAGGTTTAGAATACTCCTACAAACTAGGTTGCATATAAAACTCAGAAAACCCCAAAAACATCCCTAGATTGGTTTTTTATCAGTTATTGGTGGTGGACCATAAACACATATCTCTAAAAACAACAAAAACATCCACTTGGCGACTCCAAAACTATCAAAAGACCTAAAGACTTGATTGGAGGAAGAACCTGAAACATGACCAGTCATCCTAGAAAGAAAAAGCACTCAGGCCTTAGTTGGATTCAAGAAATTATTGTCTTTATATATAACTATGTTCTATCCTACTTTGAGCCTGATCAAGAATACACTGATGAGATCTACATTGATCATTGGAAATATCTCAAACCTTGAAAAGCTAAGCCTCAAATTTCAGACCATGAGCAGACTTATACACCTATTCTTACCCCAAATTCACCTATGGAAAACCTAGAGAAACATGAACCTCATGCTACCTTTCCCACTCTGGATGAAACCTAAAACAGTCATAAATATCTTTTTACACTAACTATATCCACAAAGGTCCCAGAAAGAAACAAGCCTCTGGTTTTACCTCCCATCTTCCGAGCCCTCCTTGCAAATCTTCAAAATAAATTACCCAGATTTGATGGAGAAAGCTCAAAAGTCACCACTGAAGAGCACATCCAAAATCTTGAGAATTTACTTGACCTTTTTGAAATAGAAGAATATGATGTGCATATTAGAATGTTTGCCTTATCATTAGAAGGAAAAATTAAGAGTTAGTTTAAGAACCTTCCAGCTGCAAGCATTACCAATTTTCATCATTTCACTCAAATCTTCCTAGATAAGTTGGTGGTCATGGGTAATAAAGTTCTCATCATAGAGGAATACAATCATTTAAAAATACAACCAGGGGAGACAATACAAGAATTTTCAGCCAGGTTCAATAAAGTATACCATGCAATGCCTGCTAACATAAAGCCACCCCTCGGATGGTCTCTTTTTCACTACCCAAATTATTTTGAACTAGAGATGGTTTTCCGGATAAGAGAAAGAGATCCTTTGACCCTGGAAGAAATGAAAAGGATAGAAATTGATGTGGAAGTCAACATACTAAATAGGGAGGCACAACTAAGAATAATAGAGAAAGACAAAGAAAATCAAGAGAGACTAATATCTTCAGAGGAAAAGTTGGAGAAATTGATATATACTTTCAGCAAACTGATGCTTCTACTTGACAGGAAAAGTAAAATACACAAAGTTAAGGTTAACACTACTTATTCAAACCAACCTACACTTTTTCATTTGGAAGAACAAACTCAACCATTACAAGACAAGGGTAACAAAAAAAATGGACCTAATAAGCAAGTTGCAAATAAAAACATAGAGGAATGCTCTAAAGAATCTATCGGCCATCTTGAAATCACAGAATCTGAAATGGAAGAAAAAACAAAACCTGTATGATCTCTACCTTTATGCTTTGAGTCATTTCATATCATACAAGAAAATTGGCCTCCTAAGAATCTATTAGAGGCAACTCATGAATCCCATGCTTATTATCCCAAACATCAAGAAGAGTTGGTTGAGGATGAAATCAAATCTGAAATAGAAGAAAAAGAAAAACCTGTAGGATCTCTACCTTTATGATTTGATTCATTTCAGTTCATACAAGCAAATTGGCCTCCTAAGAATCTATCAAAGGCAACTCATGAATCCCATGCTTATTTTCCCGAACATCAAGAAGAGTTGGTTGAGGATGAAATCAAATATGAAATAGAAGAAAAATAAAAACCTGTAGGATCTCTACCTTTATGCTTTGAGTCATTTCAGTTCATAAAAGAAAATTGGCCTCCTAAGAATCTACCAGAGGCAACTCATGAATCTCATTCTTGCTATCCCAAACACCAAGAAAAGTTGGTTGAGGAGAAAACCAATCAAGAAATGAAACAAAACCCACAGGATCTCTCTAAAGGCACAAGTGATGATTCATCATCTCTCGTAGGTGAGGCCCAAAAAGAATTTTATCCTATTTTTTGTAGTTATATCCAAAGGGAAATAAAATCGCCTCCCTTTTTAACTTAAGAAGAGATAGATCAACTCATAAACATACAATCAGCCTGTCTTGATTTTCCTCCTGATCTTAACAATCGCATAGCAGAAAACAGATTTGTAAATCAATTTGAAGAGAAAAAATCTAATACTCCAATATTTATGGTTGGTGACATTAATTTTATTGATTATTCTCCAAAATTTGATCAATATGTTGATAATGATGATGCTTTCCAAACAGAAGCTAACTTTGCAGAGTATTCAGCACTTGGTTTTTGGGAGGAAACTTAGTTTCCTCAACTTAAGAAAGGTAACCAACCAATGCATAGAAGCTATGACAATGATGAGGAAAGCTTAGAAAATTTGGAAGCAAATGAAGGCTTGAAAATTTATGATCACAAGAAAGTTGCTGCTCTTCTTGCTCAAGAATATTTGTTGCCAAAGAGTATCCCTACTCATCAACATGATGACCTTCACACAGTTTTCAGTCCACTTAATCAGAACACATCATCTTGGGAAGAGGACTACACTTCAATATATTATGAGTCTGATAGTTCAAGTGATCATGAAGAAGAGGAAAAGTATCTTCCCCAAAAGAGCCTCAAGCATAGCCAAGTGGAAGAAAGAGTAGTCCTGGATGAAGCTTATGTCTCAAGTCCTCAAGATCAGGTATCATTCCAAGATCCATTTGCTATTTTCCTTGAGAAATGTAAAGGAGGAGTGTGCTATACCATGAACAGTTTGTTGCAAAGTGTGAGAAAAAACTTGAGCACTACTGTCTGAAAACAAGTGAGGTGGAAGTGGCCTTTTGATTTCTCCAACATCATCAAAGATCTGAACCAATATCAACCATGCAATAATCTACTTGACTGGTTATATTGGAAAGAAGAGTTCACCAAATAAATTTCTATCATATATAGGTTAGAGTAGAATAGATAGGCATGCAAAATGAGCTCAACCCCATGATCAACTTTCTTTCAGTTTGTTTTAGAATTAAATCAAAAATTACAAAATCAGTAGAAAAGTTGAAAAGAGGGCAGTTTTGGAAAATAACATAAAAGCCCCATGTTCAAAAAATAGTCATGCTGAAAGTGCGCAAGTCTAAATTCCACTACTAGTGCTCAAAAGATGTATTGTTCAGTTATCTAGCCTAATCATAACTGGACATGTTTTAAATTTATTTCTAATAAGTTAGTGAAAGAAGTGATAGTCAATTTGTGTAAGCCTGACTTGTCAAAGAAAGTAGATTAGGAAAAGATACAGGTTCCACGCACTCAAAACAAAACCAAAGAGGAAAACAAGGATGAATAAAAAACTATGTATCCTAGCCCTGATTTTTCTAAATCTTATTTTCGTGCAAAATAATATTTGTGTGCAGCTTGTCTTTTATGCCACAAACACATGACAAATCAGACTGTGTAATCCTGATTTGGTCATTTTTCAATTTCATGTTTTAGTTTAGTGAATGAAATCCTGTCAAACAGCTTAATCTTGACAGTCGATCTAGCATAGGTAGATAAACAAAGGAGTTCATCAGTTTAATCTGAACTCCCTGAAGATATAAGTGTAGAATTAGATAGTTTTCTTTTTCAAAAATATCATGTCAAAGGGTTGCTTGTCCAATGCACCTAAAGAAGAAAAAATGTTAGGAAATATAGCTGGGTAGGTAGAGATGACTTTGATGCTAATCATGTTGTCAATTTTCAGAAATAGCAGCAAGAAAGAAAGAAATTTGCGCCAATGGATAAGGCACTAGTCTTCACAAGCTAGAGATCTGCAATTCTGGACATCTCCTAAAAAGGAGCTGCCCTCCCCAAATGGAGCCACTGTTAGTCATCAGTATTTTTACCTATTATTGATGACTAGTTTCGTTAGCTGAGTTTTCTAGAAGCTGATCTCAAAAATGTCAATTTTTCATCTAGAAAACACCCCAAAATTTTTTTTTGTCCTCCTACCCCTTCCTATCAGTCTATGATGAGAACAATCTCCAATTTTCAAGACCTATCTCGCTTCAGCAAAGTCTCCCCATCTATAGCTGTCATAACTGTGATTATTTGCTGTCATTTACTGTTGTTTCTCATGCCATTCACTACCCAAAGGTTGAAAAAGTGTCTGCAACTCTATCCCTGATCATCTTGTCATTTGAAAATCTAGTCATGCCTAAGAAAACACTCAGAATTTGTCAAAATTGTCCCTAAGTTAGATAGTGGTGTTTAGGGAGTTTTTCCTTGGCTGAAATATCCTAGGCCAAAAAGCCTTCTGTCTAGTGCTAGTCAACCATGAATTAGTTCCTTTTCTGCAAAGCAAGCATTGTGCTATCCATAGGTCTCACACCACTAAGAGGTCACTTTTTCTCATTTTGAAGAAGTTCAAAAAATATCCAAATCAGTAAAAGAGAAGGTTTGTCACTGTCTGAAGAAATATGCTTATATCAGGCATAATCTCCATGAAACACCAAAAGATCTCTCCAAGGTTCTGAAACATCTGTTTTTACATCTCTGTAGGGGTGTAATTGTAATGATGATTAGTGTGCAAAAAGAGCAAAGAGACAAGTTCAAACAGGTCTCTCATGTTGAAAAGTTTTGCCATCAATGAAGCAGATGAAGAGTTGTAAAGTAAGAGCATCAAGTGTACATGTTATAAATCCAAAAACTTCCTAAAGAAAAGAGATCATCCTCCGAATCACATAAATACAAAAGACCAAGTGATGTTGATCAGCAGCGCTCCATAATCTCCTCCAAAAGCAATGCTACCTAATCTTTCCAAAGGGCATCATCATGCAGGACATAAGAAGACAGCTGCTTCTTATGTTACGTAGAACCTGGGATGTGAAAATTAGTCAAAGGCAACTTCAAGGTACCCCTGAAAACATAGTCAAAGGAAAGTTAGTTTAAAGGTGTCTGAAAGTGAGCCTTATCCATATACCAACCACTTTGTTCACTCCCAAAAAAAATTCACAGTGATATGGTACCAAACAAAGCAATATATTGCAGAGCAATGACATAGTGTTGAAACAGATGAGATCATGTGTTGGATAGAACCTCCTTAAAAAAGCAAATGGTTTGAAGCACAATGACGTAAAACCTCCTTCATATAAAAGCAGAGGGTTAGAAGAAATATTGTTTGACCTCCTTCACTAATAAGCAGAGGTTCAAACATACTATTGAGAAAATTCAGTGGCTGCTTCGCGCTTTTTCCTCCAAAGATGAAAAGAGGATGCATAGCAGGATTAAAATTGTGTTCAAGAAAGTTTTCTTTTGGAAAGACTAGTTGAGGAATAATGGTGGAGCAAATGAAATTTTATAGGTTGAAGGCCTGTGTTACATCATCAGAAAAGCAGTGACATAATGGTGCTAAAAACCTTTGCTCTTATGTTTATGAAGAGCCTCCTGTTAGCCACCTATAAAAATTTGTCATACCAAATGGTGGCTAAATATTTTTTAGCCTTCAAGAGATAGTTTGATTTGAAAATGACAGCAAAAAAATTGAATTCGGACCCCTTAAGGAGAGCTGGTCTACTAGTGTAGCTCTGTCAGCATTTTCCCTCTCTTAACTCAGTTCATCTCCACGTGGTCTTCCACAACTTCTTGTAGTTTTATTTGTCAAATTCGAAGAATTTGACAAATAAATACATTCAACAATCTTTGGAAAATTAAATTTATCCCAAACTTTAATTCTCTCGTCGAACCTTATACCAAGGTTGTCACCCTTCAATATCTCATATTAATAACCCGAAAATTTTTAAATAAACAACTTTAGTCCCTGGGCCCACACCTACACGACATGGATTTTAATTAATTATGCACGCCATACCTTAGGTTAACCTTCGATCATCTCTGAGGGTGATCGTCGTTTGATGGTCAGTCTCCAGATCGAACGGTATACGCAGATATCGCACTGACTCCTCAGTCAAACTTTAATGTGCGATGGCACGCGAAAGGAAGTTTTTGGGGTCCCACCTTATGCTACGTGTCAACCACTCTATGGAATCGTTCCCAATTGGAAAGTACCACTTATCTCACGAAAGCGGTGCGATCAATACCACTTCCCGCTTTTGAACAGTATGTGACCATAGATTACACCGGGGTTATGGTATCCTTCTATTTGCTCAGTTCACAGACTCAGGGTCTAATCTCAGATCAGGATTTCAATTAACAACAAGACAGTCTAATTTTCTTATCAGCAGAGCCTTCACTTCCTCGGGCCAGAGTTCGACAACCCTGATTTTACATAGACCTCTTCTACACGTGGGATTTCTTCAATTATTTGGACAATTCGAAAGAATGAAATGGACAGAGAAATGTGGGGATTATGCAGCGACCTTATTCAAAAAAATTATACACATGATGGTGGTTCAATCACCTCGCAACTAAACAAATTCTCACACAAATATCAATTCAAACCAAATTGAGAATCAACGAGCACTGAATTTTATTCAACAAAAAGAAATTGCTCAACACACAGATTTTATTGTCGAAATCTCCCTCCCTCTACACATCCGGGGGGGATACAATTTATATACTTTGCAATGTGTCTTTTCGGTTCCTCAGTGAGGACCGTTTATCTTCTAACAAGACTTAATTACATTATTTGAATAACTGAACATGATAGATGGGTTGAACCAAACTATTCGACTTCTACAGAATCTAACTGAAATAAATACAACAGACAGCTAAGGTATTGACACCTTGTTGTTACAACTCAAATGATTTTGAACCCTCCTAGCCACAACATGTGGACAAAACCTCCTACATTGTTGGCTAGTGTCTAATGCCCCTGCATCAGACTCCCGAGGGCGATTTTCTTCATGGGCTCCTGTCCATGAGCTCTTCCACTGATCTGCCTATCTTCTGCAACATTCCTTCAGTCATCCAAGTGCCATCTTCCTCTGGCTAGTCCTTCCATTTGATTAAGTATTGGAAGTACTCTTGTCCTCTGGTCTTCCTGAACACTCTTTTGTCCAATATCTTCTCTCGTTGTAATGGTTGTGCTGGAGGTAGCTGCTTTTCCCACTCAATCTGTTCCTTGTCTGCTTGTCCCTCTTCTGCACCATCACCTTCATACTTGTACAAATCTGCAACATCAAAAATGGGTGATATTCCAACATCAGGAGGTAATTCAATCTCATAAGCATTTGTAGAAAACTTTCTAAGTATCTTGCATGGCCCAATCTTTTTGAACTTCGATTTGTTATACTGCTTCTTTGGGAATCTCTCCTTTCCCAAGTGTGCCAAAACCAGATCTCCTACTTCAAAATGGACATATTTTCTACTCAAGTCTGCTCTACCCTTGTATTTGATGCTTCTGCCTTGTAGATTTTGTTTCACTTGTTCATGTATGGCTTGGATCTCTGAAGTAAATTCCTCACCATCAACACTTCTCAGCTCTTCCTTTCCCAGATTTCTTAACTCTGATATCCCTCTGGGATGCATTCCATAAACAATATGGAATGGAATCTTCCCTGTACTTCTATTTGGTGAGTCATTATATGCATATTCTGCCTGAGGAAAAATATGGTCCCACTGCTTGGGATGCTCTCCTGCAAGATTTCTCAACAAGTTTCCTAGACTCCTATTCACTACCTCAGTTTGTCCATCAGTCTGAGGATGATAAGCTGAGATGAAGCTTAGTTTGGTACCAAGTTTCTTCCATAGTGTCCTCCAAAAATGGCCCACAAACCTGGTGTCTCTGTCTGAAACAATACTCTTTGGCAACCCATGCAACCTAACAACTTCTTTGAAAAACAAGTTAGCAACAGGGGTGGCATCACTAGTTTTATAACATGGAATAAAATGTGCCATTTTGGAAAATCTGTCCACTACAACAAAGACTGCATCATTCCCTCTCTGAGTCTTGGGTAATCCTAGAACAAAATCCATACTCACCATGTCCCAAGGCCTGTCTGGAATAGGCAAGGGAGTGTACATTCCTGCATTCTGGCTCCTTCCCTTGGCATATTGACATATTTTTCAATTTTTCACAAACTTATCCACTTTTGCTCTCATCTTGGGCCAATAATAGAAGTGACTCATCAGCTCATAAGTTTTATCAGTACCAAAGTGTCCAGCAAGTCCACCACTATGCTTCTCCTTGAACAAGTTTTCTCTCATGGAACATTTTGGTACACACAGTTGGTTTCTTCTGAATAGTAAGTCCTCCTACAAGAAATAATCCAGCCACTGGCTTCTATCTATTAGAACAGGGTTACAACATGCCTCAAATGCTTCCTTAAAATATGGATCTATTTTATACAGTTCTTTGAGAAAATCAAATCCTACAACTTCAAAATTGGTTTCTTGAACAAGCATGTGCCTCCTACTCAAAGCATTAGCTACTTTATTTGCTCGGCCACTTATATGTTTCAAAACAAAGTTAAAACCTTGGAGATACTCAACCCATTTGGCATGCTTATGATTCAACTTGGGCTTCTATACAATGTACTGCAAAGCATGATTATCAGAGTATAATACAAATTCTTTGGACATCAAATAATTCCTCCACTTCTTCAACGCCTAAACAACTGCATATAATTCCTTCTCATAAGAGGAATACTTCCTTCTGGTGTCATTTAGATTTTCACTGAAATAGGCTATAGGCCTATCATCCTGACTTAGCATAGCTCCAATGGCTTCCCCACTAGCATCACACTTCACTTGAAATGGTTTATTAAAATCAGGCAGAATCAAAACAGGCTTTTCAGTTATCTTTTGCTTCAAAAGTTTAAAGTTTCTTTCTGCTTCAGCAGTCCACTTAAATGGTTGTTTTATCTTTTTTATTTTCTCAATAATGGGTGCATTAATATTACTGAAGTTTCTTATAAATTTCCTATAAAAACTGGCAAGTCCATGGAAACTTCTTACCTCAAAAACATTTATGGGTGAAGGCCACTCCACAATTGCCTTAACCTTTTCTGGGTCCATCTTCAATCCTTCTGTAGAAACAACAAAACCCAAATACACCAACTCTTCTTTCATGAACAAGAATTTATTTAAGTTTATCAGCAGTTTCTCTTGGTGCAGCTTCTTCAGGACATAATTAAGATGCCTCAAATGTTCTTCTTTAGTTTTGTTGAAAACTAATATATCATCCAGATACACTATCACAAATTTACCCATGAATTCTTTCAATAATTCATTCATAAGTCTCATGAAAGTGCTAGGTGCATTTGACAACCCAAAAGGCATTACCATCCATTCATACAGTCCTTCATTTGTTTTAAAGGAAGTTTTCCACTCATCACCCTCTCTTACTCTAATCTGATGATATCCACTTTTTAAATCTATCTTTGAAAAATATTTAGCACCACTCAAACAATCCATTAAATCCTCAACTCTGGGCAAAGGGAATCTATACCTGATTTTTATTTTTTTGATTGCTCTGGAGTCAGTACACATCCTCCAGCATCCATCTTTCTTTGGGCTCAATACTGCTGGTACTGCACATGGACTCAAGCTTTCTCTGATCAGTCCCTTGTCCACCAATTCCTATACTTGTCTCCTTATTTCCTCATTTTCTGTGGGAGTCATTCTGTAGGATGCCTTATTTGGTAGATTTGAACCAGGGATAAAATATATCTGATGGCTGATCTTCCTCACAGGTGTCAGCTCATCAGGTAAATAATCCACAACAATGTCACAGTAATTGTCTAACATCTCTTGGATTCCTATTGGAAAATCAGAAATCTTCGTAGAAGTAAGAACTGCCTTAGGCTTGCAAACTAAAGCAAAACTTACCTCTTCTTCTTCAATTTGTTGTAGATATTCCTTCCCGCTCAACAACAGGGTCTTTGGGTCAACCACTCTGCCTGATGGCTCTCCTTCTTCCATGGGTATCAATGTATGATGTACCCCATCCTTGAATAACTTGTAAGCTTTCTTCTTGCCATCATGCACCGCTGCTCTATCAAACTACCAAGGTCTACCCAGCAGTATGTGACACACATCCATGGGCATTACATCACACAGGACCTTATCTTTGTATTTTCCCATTTGCAACTCTATCTCACACTGTTCTTTTACAATCAGTTGGTGCCCTTTATTTAGCCAGGACACCCTATAGGGAGTTGGATGCTCCCCTATCTTCAGTCTCAACTTATCTATCACCTCAGTGGAAACCATATTGTCTGTGCTACCAATATTAATAACTAGCTGGCAGCATTTCCCTTGGACTTTGCATATGCTCCTAAACAAAGTCTTCCTTTGTGCAGGCTCAGTGACCTCTTTAGCTTGCTTCAATAGGACCTTATTAACCACCAAGGAATCTCCCCTCTCTGGTAGAATTTCTTCTTCAATTTCTACCTCCTCTCTAGCCTGGGCAACAACATCATTTCTTGGACCAGCACCCACATTCTCTGGGCACTCATAGTTCTTGTGTCCCACTTGCTGACATCTATAGCACCTCAATTCTTTACCTCTGCCTCTGCCTCCTCTTCCTCTATAAGAACCCCTTCTGACTCTTTCATCACCCTCTATAGATGCATTCTGAGGTGAGATACTATTAGCTCCATCCCTGGGTGGGGTAGGCTTTCCTCTACCACCCTGACTTCCCTTTCCATGGAAAGTACCTCTCCCTTTGGCAAACTGCTTTCTCAGGAGTTTCTCCTCTACTTTCAAGGCCATTTGATAGGCCTCTTCAACTGTCGTAGGAGATAGAAGATAAATCTCATCTTGGAGCTCTGATACCACAAATGACAGCAACAAAATTGAATTCGGGCCCCTTAAGGAGAGCTGGTCTACTAGTGTAGCTCTGTCAGCAACCCCTATCTCAGGTTCTGCATTTTCCTAAACAATGTTAGTTGGTAATCACTAGGCAAGAATTTACCTTTTAACTTAGCCATCATTCTGGTCCAGATCTTGATAGGCTGCTTGCCAAATCTCCTTCTTTCTGCTTACACTCCATCCCACCAAAGTGCAGCATGTCCCTTCAGCTTTGTTACTGCAAACTTTACCTTCTTATCTTCACTCATTTCTTCATAGTCAAAGCACTTGTTCATTTCATTAATCCAGTCCACCAACTCTTCTGGATTCAGTCCTCCTACAAAAATTGACACTTCAATCCTGGGCTTAATTGCAGACCCCAGAACAGTTCTGAGGAGCCTCAAGTCAGGAGGAATCTCAGAATTTTCTTCATCCTCTTCTAATTCAGGTTCATTGATGTCTTCAGGATCTCTGGGCTGTCTTCGCTCCATGGCATCCATTCTGGCTTCAAACCTCTACAAGGTCTCCAACACTACTGCATTGACAACAGGTCTTCTTCTGCCAGCACCTCTACCAACTCGGATTTTCATGTTAATTCTTTGCAAAAAAAACTCAAAACAACAGCTCTGATACCATAAATGACAACAAAAAAATTGAATTCGGGCCCCTTAAGGAGAGCTGGTCTACTAGTGTAGCTCTGTCAGCATTTTCCCTCTCTTAACTCAGTTCATCTCCACATGGTCTTCCACAACTTCTTGTAGTTTTATTTTTCAAATTCAAAGAATTTGAAAAATAAATAAATTCAACAAGCTTTGGAAAATTAAATGTATCCCAAACTTTAATTCTCTCGTCGAACCTTATACCAAGGTTTTCACCCTTCAATATCTCATATTAATAACGCGACACTTTTTAAATAAACAACTTTAGTCCCTGGGCCCACACCTACACGACGTGGATTTTAATCAATTATACATGCCATACCTTAGGTTAACCTTTGAGCATCTCTAAGGGTGATCGTCATTCGATGGTCAGTCTCCAGATCGAACGGTGTACGCGGATATCGCACTGCCTCCTCATTCGAACTTTAATGTGTGATGGCACGCGAAAAGGCGGTTTTTGGGGTCCCACCTTATGCTACGTGTCAACCACTCTATGGAATCGCTCCCAATTGGAAAATACCACTTATCTCACGAAAGCGATGCGATCAATACCACTTCCCGCTTTTGAACGGTACGTGACCATAGATTACACTGGGGTTACGGTATCCTTCTATTCACTCAGTTCACAGACTCAGGGTCTAATCTCGGTTCAGGATTTCAATTAACAATAAGATAGTCTAATTCTCTTATAAGTGGAGCCTTCACTTCCTCGGGCCAGAGTTTGACAACCCCGATTTTACACAAACCTCTTCTGCGCATGGGATTTCTTCAATTATTCGGACAATTCGAGAGAAAGCAATGGACAAAGAAATGCGGGGATTATGCAGCGACCTTATTCAACAAAATTATACACAGGATGGTGGTTCAATCACCTCGAAACTAAACAAATTCTCACACAAAGATCAATTCAAACCAAATTGAGAATCAATGAGCACTGAATTTTATTCAACAGAAAGAAATTACTCAACACACAGATTTTATTGCCGAAATCTCCCTCCCTCCACACATCCGGGGGGGATACAATCTATATACTTTTCAATGTGTCTTTTCGGTTCCTCAGTGAGGACCATTTATCTTCTAACAAGGCTTAATTACATTATTTGAATAACTGAACATGACAGATGGGCTGAACCAAACTATTCTACTTCTACAGACTCTAACTAAACTAAATACAATAGACAGCTAAGGTATTGACACCTTGTTGTTACAACTTAAATGATTTTGAACCCTCCTAGCCACAACATGTGGACAAAACCTCTTACATTGTTGGCTAGTGTCTAATGCCCCTGCATCAGAAAACCTATCATCTTTTGAAGTCTTATGATGTTTTTTACCCTTTGAGTTAATCTTCACTATTGTTTCCCTATCTATCCTAAAGGACCTGTTGTTTACTAAAGAGAAAAACTGCTTGGTGAGGCTCCTTTTTCCATCATGTTACTCCTCCTTTCACTCATAAACAATTCCATTTTTGCCCTTATTTCCTCCATAAAAATCCTCCATAAACCTACATATAACCTTCTAAATCATCAAAACCCCCCTTTGGCCTCAAAAACCTTGTTTTTTTCCTTAAAAGCACTCTTTTTCATTTTATAAAGAGTTAAGCCCTCGAGGGCTTATGTCTATTAGCCCTCCTCCTCATGTGGCCCTAGCCCCACAATCAGGTGCTAAAAGTCTTGAAAACCCTTTCCCGAACCCTTTTCCTTTGTTTTTTCCATTCCCGACATGAATATTTTAAATAAATCTGGGCCGCCGATCTCTGCAGATCAATGTCCATCGGCTCATCACATCGCAAGTTTGCGTGGGTCCTTCCTTTTTCTCGTCTTTCAAAGTTCCGATGAAATCCCTTAGAGCAAACCTCAGTCATTGATCCACCTTCATCCGAAGTTCCAAATCTCATCGCATCGTGCCCATCCATCATGTTTCCCTCCACAGATGCGATCCCCGATTTAATCTGGATCGTCAATCATCCCTCTGATCCGATGGTCAGTACACCATCGCAACTTTTCACTTCTCCTTTTCCCCTCCACTAACTCCTTCCACCGATTTAATCCTAACCATTCATTCTTTTTGATCAAATGGTCTGCGCTCAATCGCATTGGCGCAATCGCATCGCCACTTTTCCTTTTCCCCTCCGCACCCCACTCCTTCTTTCAATCTCAACCGTCCGATCTGCAGATCCGACGGCTCAGACTAAACTTGATAATCCAATCCCTATCCGCTACATGACAAATAAACCATACATCATCCTACGGTCCCACCATCCCTCATCCGTGCATCTTACCTCCCGTCGTGCGATCCGCACCGTCAGATCTGGAGCCTCCAATCCGATGGTGGATGTTGCTTTTCACAAAAGTTTTGCGCCTGAAACTTAACACCAAAATATTTTGCGAAAAGGGTGGTATTGAGAAGGAAAGGTGTCAACCAATGTATCGCATCGCATTATTTTGGGCAATACTGCCTCCCCCCCAAAATATTTTGCGAAAACCATTAATGGTTTTCTGCTATACCGCTTCCCCCTCCGCAATGTAACTCCTGATTTGATCTGGGCCATCAATCTCTGAGATCGGATGGTCCTAAATTAATCTCGCCCCCATTTCACTTCCCATTTAACTTGCTCCCATCATTTTCACTTTTTAATCTCGGTCGTTGATCTCTGAGATCGAACGACCCACATTAGATCGTGACCCCAATTTTTTTTCCCTCCATATTTTCTCCCAAGCGTTTCATCGAGCGATCTCCGCCATTGATTATCCTAATCTAATGGATTTCGTTCATTCTCGCACTCAAACCTCCATTGATCTGGTTAGCTGCTTTTCCAGGGTTTTTCCAATTTTATGCTGCATTCCTCCATTTGCACAGCTCCAATCTACCTCCGCATGAACCCTCCGAAGCAGTCTTTACCATCTCCGTAGGAATTTCTAATAGATTTTGTGTGTTTTGCAGAATTTGAATGGTGTTGGCTCTGTGTATTTCCATAGTCATAGACATGTGACCAGTTCAGTCCAGAATGACGATTCTGTGACTTAAATCAAAGAAGAAAGGATTTGCAGGGTTTGGAATCTAAGCTTGAATCATCTGAATCACGATCCAGTTCAAAAAAACCCTCCATTTTCATAATGCCACCTATGCCACCAAAATAGAACACTAAAGTGTATCAGAGTGAAGAAATTAACAGTAAAGGGATTAATGCCTAAGCCTAAAAATCATATTTTTAATCCTTAGGTTTAAATAAACAAATACAATATTAGAGAACGAAGACTTGAAGGCTAAGATCAAGGCTAATTAAGCCTAAACACAGAATAAAGATAGATTAAGGTGTTTTAAGGTAATACAGAGAAGAATATTAGTAAAGGAGGCCTCCACTGCCACATCAGAGGCTAAAACATCCTCTTCAGCTACCAGAGTGCCACCTGCAGCCTCAATAAATCAAATGAAGGCATAGTTATTTCCCAGTCAGAAGATATTTGTTTAAAGACAACCAGAGTTATTGCCAGCCTACCTAAAAGAGTTTTAAAGTCAACAAAATCTACTAAAAGACTTAATGAAAACCACTTAATACATGGAAAATATCATAAAACTTCTCTATTGAACCCCTCAAAGACAGAGAAGCATTAACTTGTATTAATTGAACTAGAGATCTTTTCTTTCATCCCACCTCCTCTTTTCTTCTATAAATACTTCTGAAGAAAATGAGAAGTTGTTGGTTGGTTATTGGACTTTGATGTAATAGTTGCTGTACCGAATCATTTTTGAATGTAAATAAATTCTGAAGCTCTAAAGCTCTGTTAAGTTATTGAAGAAGTTAGGCTGAGAAGAGAAGTTGTTGTTGTGATGAAACATTGGACTTGAAGTATGTAACTGGATTGACAATCAATATACAAGCTGATTTTGGGGATCCTGGTCTATATCATTGGTGAAGTACTTCTTATCGTTATTATTTTCCTTTCATGTATGCCATTTTGTTCACTTTTCTCTAATAAAGAATAGCAAATATAGAGCTAGGATTTACTGTTAAAAGTACCCTACTCTCACTGATAAGCTTTATCTGTATGTTTTCCTCCAATTGTGTATTTAAGAATGACTTAAGTTAAGTGTAAACATTATCAAGGAATGTTGGTTAGTCCATGTCTTGATGTGAAAAAGTTGAAAGGAAGTTCTTGAATGATATTTTTATTACATTCTAAGTAGAGTTAAACTAGAAAAGTTTATGGTTTGCCCTATCTTCTAGTTCTTTCTCCAAAGGTTATTTTGAAAGTTTCCCCTAAGAGTATGCTGAAAGCAAGTCTAGATTTTAATGATATATGACCTAATCTTAAGTTGCACTTCATTTTCTTATCTGTTTTCATTTCTTCTGAAAGTAGTCTAGTGTGATTACTGGATTGTTGTCTGATAAGTTAGCTTTAATACAATCTTTTCCAAAGAAGTTTATGGTTAGCCCTGTCCTTTGGCTGCTTTCAAACAGTTGCTTAAAAAGTCTTTTCTTGTATGGAAAGTTGATAAATCCTTGTTGAAATTATTGGCTTTTTCCACCTTCTCAACACTTTTTAATGTTCCATTTCATAATTTAATTTAAAGGATCTTTTGATATAGATGACTTTCCCTTTGGACCACTCTTGAAATTGTTGTACAATTAAACCCTTTTGTGACTCCATTGCCCAATGGTTTAAAGTCGCTTCACACTAATCCTATATTTTGAACACTTCTCAATATACTTGCATCTTCACCTCTTTTGAACTCTTTCATTTTGTGATATTCCATCCAATTAAAGATCATACCTGACCAACCAAACAAAAAAAAACCCTTGTTCTTAATAACTAGCCTAATATCATACTAAAATCCTTAAAGATAAATCAATCTTTGCACTTATAGAGAGATCCCTCTCTGGATTTAGGAGGGCTAGATCCTAGATTTCCAAAGTGGTTCAAATGTAGGCTCTGCAGTGTTTGTATTTTCCAATCTTGCAAACTACAGGGACCTAACACCTCCTTCAAAGTATAATCCGAGGATGGAGTTTTTGACTAAGAACAACCTCATCTAAATTTCCAAGGAAGTAGACCAAGCTTGATTTTAAACTAACTTCTGCAACTGAATACAAAGAGAATCCACATAGATGGTTTATGAGGAAAAGCATATTTTTCATTTAAACAGATCCCTTATGATTTATCAAAAATACTCCCTCCAATGGATGAATAAAGGGAGAGCACCAAAGGTTATTTTTCCAACTCATTTAAATTAGGACCGAGCGCACATTATTAAGATAGATGATTTACATTGATTGAAGACCTTTTTCATCACGAAGTTAAGGGCATAACCATGTTTCTAAATGAGCATAGGTGTTCACAATTGTAGGGATTATCTTCAGGACAAATAGAAGGTCTATGGACAGTCAAGAGAAAGTATTGATACAAAGTGCCTAACAGTAACCCTCATATTTTCCCCAATCATGTTATTCACTCTTAAAAAGCTTCATAATGCCTCTGAGACAAAGACACTGCCATAAGCAAAGTCACATGGGAAGAGAGTAGTTGGTTTGACAAACTTCAACACTGGCCTCCTTCACAAAAAGGCAGAGGATCAACTCTCCAAATGTTTACACTATGAATCAGCTCATTCAAAGGGTTAAAAGGGTGATGTAACCATGATTCACTTCAGTCAAAGGGTGCCTCCATAAAATGATCAGAGACAGAGTCTTGGTGGGAATGAACATTTTACATTATGAGGTGTTTCCAATCAGAAGATAAGCGAAATATTTTAAGTTTGAAATATCACCTTCAAAAGGGAAATATGGCACAGTGTCTTATAAAGATAAGTTTTTGTTTTAGAGGCCTCCTTTGTGTAAACAAGCAGAAGGAGAAAACACTTGGAACTAATTTTCATGATTAAAAGGCCTCATCTCTTCATAAAACAATGGACACATAGTGTATTCAAAGTGTTGCAGTGGGAATGTTTTTATTGGCCCCTTTTAGGTGATGTATTAAGTCACTGTTTTCCCTTAATGATCTTTTCAAAGCAACAAAATTAGAGGATTTGCATTGTGATTTTGAGAGGCTTCCATAATGGTTTTTGTGTTGACCTCCCTTGTAGAAAAATTGAAGAAAAACACAGTTTTATAACCCCTTTCATAACAAGCAGAGGTTGGAAACTTTTTAAGGTTGATATAAGTTTTAGAAATACTTTTTGCAAAGTCATTAGAGTTGAGGCATCAGTCCTTTTCAAGGTTTTCTTTCAAACAATCTGTTGAGAATGCAGTAAGATGATGGAGCTTAGTGAAATGAAGTCGCCTTCACTAAGTGGGCCCGCAGGCAAATTCTGGCGCAAAGTCTATTTTTAGACTATGTCTATTTTTAGACATACGGAGCATAATTTAGGAATTCTACTTGGAGATTCTTGGAGTATGCGACATGTCGGTAAAAATAGATGAGACCCTAATTTTTAGGACCCAGGCTATTTTTAGACTGATCTCCTAAAAATATGGAAGTCAAATATTATTTACCCTTAATAATATTTTGACTATATACAGCAGTTTACTCTCTTGGCGCACTTCAGTTTGAGTCATGGAGGTGGCTCATGCAACTGACACAAGGAATCACGTGGTTCCTAGGGTTTGATGGCATCTTGCATGGTTTACTTCAGTTAGACTTCAGTGGCAGAAGTTTTGGAGGAGTTAACGGGACAAATAATGGAGTTGTGTTCTATTTATTTCAGTTGAACTAGTTGGGATTAGTTAAACTAACTAATCAACTAGATATGAGTGGAGTAAATTAAATAATATTTAATTTACTAAATATTAACTCATTAGTCAACTCAAGAACACTTCAGTTCACTACAGTGCATGATCAGTTCGGTGGAGACCAGGGTGGAAGAGGCAGAGTGAAGAGGTGAGTAAAGCTATCGATTGGAGGATCGAGTTTTGCATAAGTTTGCATTACACTTGGGAAGATTTTCATGAAAATTGCGAGTCAAGCCAGGGATTCGAACCTTGGATCTCTACATATACGAGCCATGATTGCACAATAGAGGCAAAGTGATAGGCAGGGGAGTTTGAACTTGATGGGCTTGTTTCAAAACTAAGCTAAGGTGTATGTCTGACTTTATGAGAAATACCAGTACTTGTGAGGAGTATTGTACTTGTTTGGTTACATGATTTCTCCATTATAATATACAATAAATTTATGAGGGTTTCAGCTATAGGCTTTCCCCATACATGCGAGTTAATGTGTGATTGATTTGATGTGAGATTGCTTCTATTATTTCCGCTGTGACAATTAATTGTAGATGAGATTATGTGTTATGAATGCAATTAGGGAATTGATGTGTAATCGGGTTAATCTCCATTGAATAAGTGATTTGTTCGGCTAATTTCTACATGGTATCGGAGCAAGATTAATTGTCGAGATCTATTACGGTGATTGCAAACATTTCTCGGACGATGCATACGGGCCGAGGAAGCCTCCGGATTCATATTTCTTTTGAAAGTGAAAGATGCAGTAAAGCCCCTTGCGATCAATCTACGATTTGAAATAATTTGTTCTCAAGTGTAGATCGGAAGCGATAAGAGCTTGGGTTTGGAATTCAAATTTTGCGGCAGCTTTGTTTCTTGGTGCCGGTGTTAAATGTCTTTCCAACGGTTTGCGTTTCCGAATATGCTCTTGAGACGATTCGAATTATGTTGCATGGAAGGATCGCATGGAAACGATGTTAGAAGATAATGGTGAAGGAGTTAAGTAGATACGGATGTCCCAAAGCCCACGTCGGCTTTGAGTCGATGCATGGCAAAAGAGATAGCGAAATGTCGAAGGATCACATTGGAGGGCATGAGGATCATATTATCCGACTTTGCACTTGAAGGGGCTACTCCATATTTAATGTGGAAAGCTTTGACGGATCTGTTCGAGTAAGAGTGACCAAAGGAAGGCGGCACTCAAAGATAAGCTCGGGAACATCAAGATGGAGAAGGGGCGACAGTGTCGCCAAATACCTCACGAAGTTCTCAATGCGGTGTTTGGGAAGTGTGGGGGTTCTTGTCGATGAAGAGGACATGAGTCGACTGGCTCTCCTTGGTCTTAGAGGCTTGGCACTCATATCAAGAGATGGTGTCAATTGAGGAAAATTCTTGGGATGGGAGCGTAACTGGGCGGATCTCATGCGAGGAGGAGATAAGGAGGACTACTCGAGATGGATCTTCATCAAAGGTACGATGAAAAGCTGCGCTTTGGTGTCCAAAGCAAAGAAGAGGAAGGGTAAGAAAACCTCTCATTCGGTGCTAAGGAAAGAAGCGAGGATATGGCGAAAGTGAAGTGTTTTCTTGCCATGATCACGGACATTATGCTACCAATTGTCAAAGAAGAAGAACAAGCAAGCGGGAAGATCTGAGATGGAGAAGCTTTGGCTTCCACGGTTCGAGCGAATTTTCAGCGATTGCATTCTTGGTTTCAGTGTGATGGGATCGGTGTGGTTCTTGGACAGCGGTGCGTCATTTCATATGACGGGAGATCGGGGATTGTTCTGGAATATGGAGAACAAAGATTTGAGTGTGCACATCGAGATGGGCGATGATGGTAGATCTGATGCGGCCAGTATCGATCCGTCTATCCTTCGGAGAATCAGTAAACCCTTTGTCTTAAAAGATGTCATGCATGTACCTGAATTGAAGAAGAACTGATTTACGATGGCGATGTTGGAGGATAAGGGTATGATGTGGTCTTCGGCGAAGGAAAATCCTTCTGTGATAAGAATCTTGGAGAGACCAGGAAGATAGGGGTTCGAACTTCGAGAACCTTTATCAGTTGCGGGTAGATGGTATTTTGTAGCCGGCTATGGCATGCAAAGGGAGAAGTGGTGGCCGGGATGATGAAGGCGAACTATGGCACGGGAGATTGGGCCATCTTCACCATGGAGCTTTGAAGATTCTGCCGGCGATTTCTCTTGGACTTTCTAAGGAGCACCCTTGCGCGGTCGGTCGGTGCAAGGGGTGTGCTAGGGAAGTATGTGAAAGCCACCTTTCATGAGAAGGATAGTCGTGTCTGTGATCCTTGAGAGAATTCACACAGACGTGTAACCGGGTCCTTTCTCGATTTAGCCCAATGACAAAGCACAAGTATTATGTGATCTTTGTTGATGATTTCTCTCAAAGTCTTTGGATCTTCTTCATGCGAGAAGAAGAGCGATACATTCGCGAAGTGCGACGGTTTAAACCAGTGAGGAAGGAACAAGGGGAAGAGGTGATTGCTCTGAGGAGTGATAATGGTGGTGAATTCATCTGAAGGTGAGATTCAAGGAGTTCTCTGACACGAAGGGATTCGAGGAGAGCTCGCCATACCCTGCTCACGACGAGCAGTGGTGGCGGAAACGAGAACGATCGTAGGTCTTTGCACGGGCAATGTTGCATGATCAGGGCCTACCCCTTCTTGTGGGCTGATGCATGCAATCTGACAGTGTATGTAGAACCGTTGTCCTCCACAAGGTTCTTGGCATGAGTACAGGAGGCTTATTCGGCAAGAGGCGTGTCCACCCATTTGCGGATTTTTGGTTCTCCTGTCTACATGCATGTGCGAAGGATGCGAGAAAGGAAAGTTTGGATCAAGCTATTTGAGGTTGGAATATTTTTAGAATACTGTGATACACCTCCTTAACTATCGGTGTATGTGCCAGGCAGTGCATAAGGCTGTTGTGCGGCAGGATAAAATTTCGGGGAGGAGAAAGCCATGCGATGTTCGCTTGAGAGGGGAGCCCTTGCATGCGGATGAGGAGGCTGTTAGTTCCTGAAAGGGCTTCCGGATATTGGATCAGCCACAAGGAGGTTCGGAGGTGGGAAGAAGCCACCCGGGCGGTGCCAACCATCGGAGCGCATGCGCCTACGGAGGAAGCTGAGCGGCGGCTCGGGATGCGAAGGGGTTGTGGGACCACCTACGACACGGCGAGGCAGAGGCAGTCACCGGATCGGTACCTTGGATACATGGCTCTTGTGAGTCAATGTGTTGTGTAGAGTATCACCTCTTTTGAGGAAGGCGTGGAGAACCGCATGGGTTGATGCCATGATCGAAGAATATGATTCGATCATCGGGGAGCCGGTGCATGGGAGATTGTCCCAAGGCCTGGGTTGGGAAATCGGTGGTGGGTTCGCGATGGATCTACAAGGTGAAAGCGACGGTGACGGGGGAGTGTGGAGAAGTACGGCGAGATTTGTCGCCGTGGCTTCTCTGAGATCGAGGGATTATTTATGAGGAGACTTTTGCACTGTCATGAGTACTCTTCCATACGGGCCGATCCTTGCTCTCTCAAGTATAGAATGGGGTGGCACATTCATGGATGGATGTGAAGGCTTTGCGTTCCTCAATGGAGTTATTGGGGAGGAGGTGGCCCATAGAGCGGCTGAATGTTTTGAGATCTTGATGAGTCACATGTGTGCCGACTCAAAGAGAGCAGCATGCAGTACAAGAGCAAGCACCTCGTGCTTGGTACACTCGGATAAACGGCTACTTCAGAGCTGGATTCTCCAAAGTGAGGCGGATCAGGCTGTACCATATAGTGGTGGAGGGGAAGATGTTGATCATCGTGCTGTATGTAGATGATCGATTTTTGACGGCGATGAAGCGATTGATACTTTCATGCAGGAGGATCTTGCATGAGAGTTTGAGATGAAGGACACAGGCATCCTTCATTATTTCCTGGGATTGGAAATTTGGCGGCGCAATGGAGGATTGTTTGTTTCTCGGGGCAAGTATGCTCGGGAGATTACGGAGAGGTTCAACATGCAAGGGGGCTGCGCTGTTGACACTCCTCTTCTGGTGGTTGGAGGAAGGAGGATGCTACTTGGCGGAGGTGAGTGGATGCCAGCATCTGTCGGCAGGTTGGTGGGGTCGCTTATGTATCGGTCAATACACGACCCGATATATGCTATACAATTAACCGACTTTCGCAAGCTATGGTTAAGCCTACCAAACTCTTTTGGAAGGGCGGGCAAGCATGTATTGCGCTATATCGAGCACATCGGGATGGTCTGGTGCAGACGGAGGATGGAGCGAAGCTTTAGAAGCTCGCGGTGCGAGATTGGGCGGGAGTCCAGCAGGGCCAGGAAGAAGTATACGGAGGAGTTTTCAGCATTGGGTGCGGCAATGGTTCGTCTGGCCCGAGACGGTCCAAGTGCTTTTCGATTAATGAAGACGTACATGGCGACAAGTTTAGGCGCATGCGAGGCTATTTGGATGAGGAGAAGATCCTCGCGAGTTTGTTCGAGTTGCATTTTGGAGCCTACGATCTTGTGATAGCAGTGCATCAAGCTCGGCTAATCAGTATTTCATGATAGGTCCAAACATATCGACATCGGTACCATCATGCTTCGAGAGATTGTGTTCGGCGGAGAATCATGATGCTTTCATATGTTCCCACGCGGAGGATCGGGATGCGGAGCATCTACGGCAGGCGCTCACGGGGGCAAGTTCGAATTCCACGGAGAGAGCGGGATGGGGTTTCGGATAATCCATATCTTCTTTGAGGAGAGTGTTGAGTGCGGCAAGATGATGGAGCTTAGTGAAATGAAGTCACCTTCACTAAGTGGGCGCAGTGATCGCGCCAAGAATCTATTTTTAGACATACGGAGCATATTTGATTCGATTTGGAGATTCTTGAAGTATGCGACATGTCGGTAAAACTAGATGAGACCCTTATTTTTAGGACCCGGAGCTATTTTTGAAGTGTGTCTCCTAAAAATATGGAAGTCAAATATTATTTACCCTTAATAATATTTTGACTATAAATAACGATTTACTCTCTTAGAGCACTTCGATTCGAGTCATGGAGGTGGCTCATACAATGTGAAGGAATCACGTGGTTCCTAGGGTTTGATGGCATCTTGCATGGTTGACTTGATTGGACTTCGATGGCGGAAGTTTGGAGGTTGCGGAATGAGATGGTGGAGTTGTGTTTTGTTTATTTTAGTTGAACTAGTTGAGATTAGTTTAACTAGCTAATCAAAGTAGTTATGAGTGGGTGAATTAAATATTATTTAATTCACTAATTAGTAACTCTGTTAGTCAACTCAAGAACACTTTAGTTCACTACGATTGCATGATCGATTCGGTGGAGACCAGTGGAAGGTAGATGAAAAGGGTGAGTAAAGCTAACGGTTGGAGGATCAGTTTTGCATGGGATTTGCATTACACTTGGAGGAATTGTCCATGACAGTTCGCGATCCAAGACAAGGGGATTTGAACCTTGGATCTCTACATATACGAGGCCATGATTGCGCAATGAGAGCAAGGCAATTGGCGAGGAGTTTTAGACACGATGACTTGTTCAAAACTAAGCTAGATTGTGTGTGACTTATGAGAAATCTTGTTACTTGTGAGGGGAGTTATTGTACTTGTTTGGTTACATGATTTCTCCATTATAATATACACAATAGCTGCGGGGTTTTCAGCTATAGGCTTTCCCCATACATGCTGAGTTAATGTGTGATTGATTTGATGTGAGATTTCTTCTATATTTTCCGCATGTGACAATTAATTGTAGAAGAAGGTTATGTGTTATGTATGCAATTCGAAATTGATATATGACCGGGTTAATCTTCAATGAATAAGTGATTTATTCAGCTAATTTCTACACAATCAAAAGATCAAACACGAGATGTTAAGACAAATAAGGGGTTAAAAAGAATATTTAGGGTTAAATAGGTTTTGAGGACAAATTTGCAGTAACAATTAGAGTTGAAGACATCAGTTCTTTGTCAAAAAAAATTCTTTCAAAAAAGAAAAAGAAAAGGACTGCGTTCAATCCCAAATACCAATTTAACAAATTCATTTTGTTTGAAAACAAATGCTAAAGGGGGTAGATTTGTTTTGCAAATTAGTGGAGGATGGGAAGAGGTTCCAAACCCTCTTACACTATAAAGGCATGAAACAAACATTTCGTTTATCATTTGGCCAACACCGTGGGCAAGAGAAAATTGATCTCTAACAAGTTCTTACACAACAATATAGTAGTTTGGACGGGTGACGTGCATGTACCCTTACATGGTGCGCCTGTAGGTGCCCACAGAAGGCTTTTGTTATAGGTGTTGCATGCCTGTAGTGTTGCACGACACGCCTGTGCCCGATGCCCAACAACAAAGTTTGAACGCGGTTGATCCTTTGATTAGGCCTGCCCGGCCCAGTAACCAAGTTTGAACGTGGTTGTTTTTTGGTTCAAGCCCGCCCAGCTCGGTAACCAAGTTTGAAAATGGTTTTTCTTCTGGTCAGGCTTACTCAGCCTAGCAACAAAGTTTGAATGTGTTTTTTCGTTCAGGCTACAACCATCTCTGAATGAGTTGTTTCATTCAGGCTGCAACCATCTCTGAACGCATTGTTCCATTCAGGCTACAAGCATCTCTGAACGACGGTTTACCACCTAGGCCAATGCTCAAAAAGGCCCTCAAAAATGGTTGAAGACCGAACTTTGCTCAAGGAAAGTCATCTAAAAAACATCATAGGACATAATTAGCATGTATTTATTTTCTTCTTTGCCTAAATTCTTGGCTTAAAAATAATTGAATCAGGTTTGCACAAGGACTAATAACAGTCTTACAAGGAAGCCAAACATTGTTAGTGTCAAGAGTAACCTGTCTATTTAAAAAGGCAAAGGAATAGTGTTTAAAGAAGGTATTTTTGTCAGTTTAAAAGGGGTCCCTCAAATAGCGATTTTCAAAAGAAGAAACATAGCCATTTTCAAGGATACTTGCCTGTTGAGACACCAAAGAGAAGTAGTGATAAAAGAGAAAGACTTGTTTTCCTTTAAGAGAAACAGTGATCATTAAAGAGGGATGCAGTTTTTTTAGAAGGCCTTTTAATCAGTGATAGGGAGACTATTGTTTTGGTAAAACAAAATGATCTTCATCCAAAAAGGATTGTTTTTCTAGCCTTAATAAAACAATGATCATCAAAGTGTCAGTGATATTTCAAAAGGGAAAACATTGTTGTTTTCAAAGCAGCCTGTATGCTCAAAAATCATAGAGAAACCGTGAATAAGAAGGAAGAGTTGTATTATCAAAAGGAAAGGGGACTTTTCTTCATAAACCACAAATAGATTTTATTAAAAGCCTTTTGCTCACAACACAGTTTATAAGAAGGGAGATTGCTTTCACTTAACAAAAACTTTCTTGCCAACTAAAGACAAACTTAGTCTTGCAAAGAGGAAAAGGTGTTTTTGGTTGAGGACCTATTTCAGTGATCATTTGAATAGTTTGTCTTGATAAGTCAGGAAACAGTATCAGAAGAAAAAATGACTCCAAAGAAGGATAACAGAAGTGGGTATCACAATAGGTATGAGCCTATTACAACTCAAGAGGTGAATGAATCTCCTTCAGTACTCTTCAATTTTCATGAAGTAGGGTGCTTGGAATTTTGCTAAAATGTCCAAGAAGTAAAAGGTCACCTTCCTTTGACTCATTTGTTTTCTTTGAGGCTGCAAGGAAAGCATATCCTGTAGAAATTTGAATAATAGTTGAATTATTCACCAAGATTATCCTGATTACACACTATTTAAGCTTCATGCATAATGCATAACCTCTTCTACAATTGATCATCAATATGCTGAAATAGAAGCAGTCGCATGCGCACATTAAAACATAGTCAAGCACACATATAACACAGTATGTAATGGGGAAAGCATACAGCTGAAAACCCCCAACTATACGCTATGTATAATGATAGATAACATCTAACAATACATAGCACGCAAGCTCCTCACATCTCTCGGCACTATCTCACATGCTACACACAAACTAACTCGGATACTGAACAAGTCACAAGTTCAAATCTCTTCCACTGTCTGCTGCCCTCTCTTGCGCAATCCAAGATGAATAATGATGAGATCCAAGTTTGAATCCCAGCGCTTATGCTTGTGCAATTCTCATTGGCAATCTCAATCAATGTTTGTGCAAATCTCATGCACGGCCATATTCTGGCCCCGATGGTAGTTTCACCATTTCACCCACCTCTAACAATTTGGTCTCCCCGCTAACTGTCCATACATTGCGGTTGCGTATGTATTTAGTTGATTAATGAGTTAATATTTAGTGAATTAATTAATAATTAATTCACACCACTCATCACTAGTGTATTTATCAGTTAGACTAAATACAACTAGTTCAACTAAGTTAAACCGAACACAACTCCACCAACTGTCTCATCAACTCCACCAAACTCTGCCACATGAGTTCTAACTAAAGTCAACGATGCAATAGCTCAACCAAACCCTAGGAATAGTGTAATTTCTTATTTCAGCTGCATGTGCCACATCCGTAGCTTGAACTGAAGTTCTCCAAGAGGATAAGATAATGTTTATAGTCCAAATATTATTAAGGGCTAATAATATTCAACTGATCTATTTTTAGACTGGCAGTCTAAAAATAGATTCCGCCCAATGTCTAAAAATAGAGGTCCATATGTTTTTACCAATTTTACCAATCATCCATAAATAGCATCCTGCAACTCATAGACCATGATCCATATGTCTAAAAATAGACATAGTCTAAAAATAGACTTTGCGCCAAAAATAGCCGGCGGGCCCACTTAGTGAAGGTGACTTCTTTTCACTAAGCTCCATCATCTTGTTGCATTTTCAACATATCCATTTAGCAGGTCTGGATTTCAAACTCTCTCCTAGGGCTATATCCAAAGCTACTAAGATCCCATATATAGGAGAAAAGTGGTTCAAACAAACATACCTAGATCTAAATCACTACAAACCCTTTCTAAAACCAAACCATCAGGATGCTTGGCAAGCTATTTTTCCTTTTACTCACTTGTTGAGCAGCTATTTCCCCCTCATGAGAGTCATCATGAAGTATTTCACATGTGAAGGGAGGTTTTCCTGGGTTTATGCCTATCACATCATGCTTCTTATGCATTTCACAAGAACTTAGTTGCTAAACCTACCTTTCTTCCTCTACATAAGCATTGACAAGATGGCCTCTACTGTCCAAAAGAAGCCCTCCTCTCAACAACAAGCTTGTTTATTTCATCATTCCCTTATCAAGATCATCCTCCTCCATTAACTTGAGAAAAAGGGTGTTTCTTGGGACTCTTTCATCTCCCATCCCTATTTTTCCATTGCCTCTTCATCTCATGCGCCTTCCTCACCATCCACTCATCATGTTTCTCCTTCTTATAGTAAATCCACTCCTAAAAGACAAAAATCCCCTATGATTGAGAGTGAAGAAGAGAAGAGGCAAACTAGTAGTGAAGAAGGGAAAAGTGGCAAGAGGAAAACTAGTGATGATGAGGGACAAAGTGAAGAATCTAAGCATGACAGTGAGCATGAACAAGATGATGGTGAGCATGAAAAAATTGATGGTGAGCACAGCAGTCACGAAGAAGAATATGATGGTAGCCAACACATCAGTAATCATGATGGTGATGAGGCATAAAACAGTGAAGGTAAAGAGCACAGTAGTCATGAAGAAAGCAGGGATAGATACGAACATGACAGTCCTCAAAAAGGCACTTATGATGAGGGTCATGACAATTCTCAAAATGAAACTTATGATGAGAAACAAGACAACCCTCAAGAAAGTAATGATGATGACAATAAAACACCAAACAGTGAGCATTCCAAAGAGGGCATCATGGAGCAAAAATTCCAAATCAGTGACCATGAGCATAGTAGTGGTAAAGACAAACAAGGAAATCTTCAAGCAGAAGAAAACAATGGCAAAGATGAAGCTGGAATAGATGATGATGGAGGCAGAAAGGTAAAAGAAAAAGTTGAGAAAGTGCAAATAGATAAGCCTCCTCTCTCTTCTCCTCCACACAACCAAGAGCATGTGCTAGTTGCCTTTCCCAGGCAAGGGGCCATGACTCTTCCTTCGAAAGTGGCGAAGCCTAGAAACATCAGATCAGCAAAGAAGAAGATCACTCCAGCGGTTTCTAGAAATTTCACAAGGGCGCTAAGAAGTAGAGGAAAACTACCTAGAAAGAGCATTGTTGAATTGCCAAAGGGGAGGATGACCAAGAAGTCTATCCAAGGTAAGGGGAAAGAAAAAGAGGAGAGTAGTCATGAAAAGGAAAGGGAGTTTGATATCATCCAGATAGACAGTGATGATGGGAATGATGATGCTAGAATTCTTGAGGCTCTTTTAAAAAATAGAGAAGCTCAAATTCATAACCTACAAGTTGATCTAGACAAGTCCAAAGACCTCATACATGTCCTACAGATGCAAAACAAACAAATGAGTGGTCAAATGGCAGTTTATGAGGCTCGGGCTTTCAAATACCAAAGGGAAGCCTACAAAGAACAAGTCAAGATTGAAGAGCTTATAGGTGAATTTGATGATACTGAAGAAGAAGAGCAGCCAATGAGAAAGAGGCCTAAGACTATGGGTCTCAAGAAAGCTTTGGAGAAAAAGAAGGAAGAAGAGGCAACCCTTGTTTGATCTTATTCTCTTACTCAATTGCTCGCCCAAAAAATAGAAAATAATAGAGAACCATGGATTGAAATGGCCAACAAGAATTTGGAGGATGATTTAGAGAAAGCTAACTGAAACTTGAGTCTACAAAAGAAGATGACCCGACACTACAAGAAGCTGAACCAATTTGCCAGAGGAAAGCTCAAACTTGCTCAAGAAAAGCTCAACGCTGTCTGAAAGAGGCACTCGATAAAAAAAATGGAGAAAGGCACATCAGGGCTTGAAATATTGGCCTCAGCTTCCTTACATGCTTCTAAGAACCCATGAGGAGCTTGCTCACCAAAATTGAGCAAATTTTGACAAGATTTTGTTTTTTATGTTTTTTGGCCATAATTGCACATTTTTCATGGTGCTGCCGTGGGTGCTAGGAGCATCCTCAGCTCATGAAACTCATTTGGTTGGATGGAATAAATTCAGGGGCAGCTACTCACAATTTTTCAGATCCAAAGAAGGTGTTTTGGTCCCCCAAAGAGGCGAAAAACAATGATTTTTTAACTTTCTGCCTCACATATCAGCAAGGGCTATTTTTTGGGTGTTTTCAACTCAGTCCACCTTTTGGAATAATTATATGGATCAGTTTGGGAAAAATCAAGTAATTTCAGAAACTAGACATCTAGGGCTTTCCAACGAGCCATCACAGGCCTCATTTTGACATCAGGAAGTCCCTCAAAAGTTGTCTACAAGACAGGGAATTTTCTTCTGCTACGTTCCTATAGCATTTTGGCAAAAAAGGCAGTTTTCTGAAGTGGCTTTTCCAAATGTGCGTTTAGCTGTTTTTGGCCATTGTCAGCCATGAAAATTCAATTTTATTTCCATTTTTAGCATTTTAAGATATTTTTAAAGATATTTTGTGCCTTGGGCTTTGCAAAGCCTCAAGGACAAAATCAGATATTTGTAATAGGCCAATGGCCTTCTAGATGCTCTTGGATATGTTATTTCTCTTTAGCCTATATATTCCAAGATATTTCATTGTATGAAGAGGCTGAACTTGATGTTATAGAGAAATACATGGTTATACAAGCTTGGAAGAAATACTTTATATCATGTAGTAGATAATTTCTTGTTTGTCTTGGATGGTGGAAGAGGATTGTTTGTTGGATTCCTTGGCTTGGTAAAATGGTATAGTTTTCCTTCTCTGTTATGTTTCCTTAGTTATCATACATGTTTTCATGTTTCTTTTTTGTTGTAGGACAGTAAAGAATAGATTTGAGACATGCCCATGGAGGCACCTCAAGGTTTTTGATTCATTACAGCTTCTATGTTTGTCTTCTTTCTTAGTTATGTCAAAAGAATTCTTAAATGCTCTTTGATACCCTAAGAACTTGTTCTCAATTTCATTAATGGTCATTATGTATGCTATCTATTATGGTTCACGATAAGCCCTGATTACTCCTAGCTAACCAAAAACCCATTACTGAAACCTTTCTATGAATGTTTGATTGTCCTAGTTGAACCAAAGAGGTCTTGTGTTGATCATTCCCTTTGCCTATGCTCTGTAATCTTAGTTCAAAGTTCCCGATAGCTCAAAATATGATGTCTAGGAGTTCCCTCTTCGTAGATTGAGTTATTTGTTTGTCTTGTTTGTTTTCCCCAAATTCTGAAGGCGATTTTCCCAAAGTTAGAGGGTTTTATACTTCTATGTATTTCCTGAATGTTTATTTTATGCATCTATTAGTTTGAAGTTTCATTTATCATGATTAATGGTTAGCCATACCACATGAATGTATGATGTAAAACTATTTATTTTTAAACCTCTTTTTCCTTCACTAAATCTAGTGTCCATCCCATTTCACTCCACCTAAAGAATCCATTTTACCTCGACCAAATCGGCCCTTCAATATACCTTGTCCACCATTTGAGGCTTTCTCGACCTTTTCGAACCCATAGCCCAGTTGACTTAACAATATTTTATCTATCTATCCTTTGATCGGTTCCTTCCTCAAAAACCCTAAAACAAACTAAAAACACACTTAACAACTAGCCTAAAATCAAATACACAGAAGCAAAAAAATCTACATCCCTTGCACAAATAGAGAGAGCCCTCTCTGAGTCCAGGAAGTCTAGGTCCTTGGGCTCCAAAGTTGGTTTGATGTTACCCTGTCACTTGGCTTGCCAATCTGCCAAATCACGGGACTCTAACATAAACAATGCAGTCATGGAGGTAGTGGAGACAATGGAGGACAGCACAGTCATAATGGAGGTTAGTGGCCATGTGTGCATCATCATTATTGTGTGGGGCCAAGAAGGTGAGGGATCAAAAGCATATATGGAGGGGATGACAGCCATAGAGGGAATTCTAAATATTGTTTATGAATTGTCTTTTATGACTTTCTGCAAACTTTAGTTGTTTAGCTAATTATGTTGTGTTGTTTAGCACACAGGTGTTTTTGAGTGGAAATCCCACCCTTATCCTCAGGGGACTTTGAGTGCCCACTCAGGAAAAATTCTTGATCTTCATTTCACCATCAGGCATTAGGCCAATCTTTAGCTCCTATCAGCAGTGCAGTCTCCTTCAGGAATTTCACAATCCAGGAGGGAAGATCTATTGGAGGAGCAATAACCCAAGCTTCTTAGCTTTGCATCCACTGAGGGGAGAAACCCTTCATTCAAGAAGTTGATTGGGATGAGTAACAATATATTTTTCATCAGTTCAAGAACCTTCTAGCAATATCCCATGTTCAATACATAAATCAGCCTTAACGGTTGCATTTTTAATTATTTTCATTTCCGAAAACTGTTGGGTGCTAACAGGTGTCTTTAAAAACTCCTAATTGCCTCACATTAATTATCAACCAGGGTAAGTATTTTTATCTTAAGTTTGTACACAATATGTGCAAGCTATTCATATAAAGAGTAATGCTAAAGCCAATTGTTTAATATAGATAAAATCATAAATCTTGAAGCTTTAAAGGAAGTGATTCATCTATGCATTATAACCCAAAATTGTGCTTCATTCTTAATTCAACTAATTCAAATGATAATCAAACAAGAGCACTGAAGCATTAATCGAGCTCTCTCAGCTAGATCTAAACTATTGAACAAAAGAAAATCATTGGAAGTAACTGTCTATGCTTTAAGTAATCAAAACCAATTCTTTTAACTAGCAAATAATTCTTTAAGGAAATAAATTGGAAATGCATATTCAATTGAAATAAATTGGAAATGCGTATTCAATGGAAATAAATACCAGAAATCCGAATTATAAAAAGTACTTCAACTACAAAGCAGAAAAGCATAATACACTTGCAATAAATGGAAAAGTATGACACATGAAACATCAGTGAGATTCACCAGGGACCGGGCCCTTAGCCACTGGCGAATACTTCTTAACTACTCCAGAATACTTGAATGAACAGAAACACGAATTATATATTAATCATCACATTCAATCGGCATCACAATACGATCTTGTCATTTAGAACTACGTTCTGTGAATTATGATTACAAATTATGCAGAAGTGAAAGATACATGACACATGATCCTTCAGAATTAGCTCTCCCTGTCCCTTTATAGCTAAAAGGAAATATAAGTGTGATCCCTCAGGATCAGGAGATCCTGAGGGATCCATGACAAAATTCTATCCTTGGACAGTTCGTTCATTCTTGCGCTAATCCTTACTGATTTATCTTCGATTCGACCGCTTTTAATGCGTCTTCTTTCCCATGATTAATTCCTATTGTTTCTTTTGTTATTTTCAGCATAACAAGCAACGAGAATTAGTTTGGACGGTTAAATCTTATCAGGATCATTTTTCATTCATTCTTCATCAAAAATCCTTTCATTATGTTATTATATCATGGCACGATATGGATAAGGAAGAAGAAAAAGGACAGTAATCAAGAGTAAATACATACCTATTGCAAGGCTCAACATACTCCCCTGCTTACCTTTTTTCATGTCCCCATGAAAAATAAATAATTCTTATTCAAAGAAGCTAAAGAGTAGGCTGGAGAATATATGTCCGTAATAGGCCTGAGACCATGATGTCGTGCCAAGTTGGAAAAGGTTTCCGCTTCTTATCCTTCAAGTAACTCATAGTCAGGATGATACCCTTCAGGAGGATACCAAATAATGGGGCTTCTAAGGCGACATCCCACCCAATAGGGTCCTTCTCTTAAGAGAAGATTTTTGTATGGGACTAACTGTCTCGCAGCAGCTTTGAAGTTTCCATAACTAAATGGTTCTCTTTCCTTAACACTGTTGCTTGAAACCATCCATCTCATTTTCGATGCAACCAAGGATCTTTCCTGAATAGAGAGGAAATCTTTTGTTCCTTCCAGCACAATTTCCTTATGTATGGAACCTAAAATTTTAAGCACGCCTTCCTGTGTCATTAGTCTCTTATGCTCAGTAAACAATTTGTTGGGAAAGATAATGAGAGGGGGGGTGAATCAGTATCTTGATCTGTCAGTCAAATTTTTACTTTTCTTTTCTCAAAAACCCATACGCTACTTTACAGAACAAAACTAGCGTATATACGTGGATATCCTTAAGGAAACTCGTGTATGCTCAGATATATTATTATGCAGATAATTCTTATCTTAGATTATTGCATCATTCATTTATTAGATGTTAGTAAGCAATAAAAAAATACTGTAAGAACAGAATAAATCAACACACATAAGCATCACACATGAACACCGGGATTTTAGGTGGAAACCCAATTCGGGAGAAAACCACCACTGCCATTGTCTCAGTCTTCAATATTTATTATAAAGAAAACATCTTACAACTATGTACTGGAGCTACTACCCCCTTACTAAAGGCTTCGACCCTCAGCACCACTGCAGAACACGTTTCATCAATTTTCAAACTGGATCAAACAGCTTCAACTCAACCCTTCATACTTTGCCCAATGCTTCAAACAGAACAGTGAAACCAATGTAACCAGAATATCAGAGATTACCCAGACTTCAGAATAGATATGCAAAAACACATTCAACCATGAGCAACCATTAGTTCAAATACCATATGCGCTTTTATTTAATCAGACCCATGTATACACGTGCTTTTCATTAAACGAACCCGCGTATACATCTGTACATTTTTCAGTAAACCCTAACTTCCCATACGTTCTTTTATCATATCAGATCCGTGTATACACGCGCTTTTTCCACAACAAACTCATGTATAGATCTATAAAGGAAAGATTTTAAAAATAGACCAGATCTAAAAGCTTACCCAGATTTCTTCATCACTTTTAGCAGACTTTGCGCTAGATCTTCACCAATTCTTCTTCTGCAGATCATCTTAGAGATTCATCATCATCAGATCTAAGGATTTAGAAACATCCATGGGTGCATCATAGATTTAGATTTATCAATCAAGAACAAAGTTCAATCATGAATATATACTTCAAAGTGAAGTATTCATTCAATACCCAGACACATGCACACCCTTGCACCATGATCTTCTTCTCCTTATATAGATTTAGCCTTTGTCAATACCATGAGCCAAAACCTCACCACTTCCGATGGTATTCCAGGACGGGATCAAAAGATAATCAAGCGCTCAATACAATGGTTCAATACCATGGTAAATTCCCCTGGTTATATAAATTTAGAGCACAATAGGGAATACGCGGCTTGGCACGTACTTTTCTGCGTACATACACGACTTAGCCTTAACAAAACCGCGTATGCCTGGTGACATACCATATTCATAATTTCTCTGACAGTTACTGCAATTCTTTCTTCTGTTACTTCTGAGCTAATCTGTAGATACATCATCCTTCCTTATTTAACACAAGGTTGCTTATCATAGGCAACTCATCAAGTAGGTTTCTATCAAGAACAACTTCATCAAATAGGTTGCTATCAAGGAAAACACATTGCATCATATCGCCGACAGTCTTATTTCATCAAGTAGGTTTCCATCAAGGAAAACACATGCCAACAATCTCCCCCTTTGGACTTTATGGCAACCATGATGGTGTTTGATCACCACAACAGACAGATACATTGATTATAACCATTATGTAACCATCATGATATTTTCCCCCTATTCAAACACCATGCTACTTCTCCCCCTTTGAAATCAAGGGCAAAGGGCGGATCAAAGCCAAGACAATGTTTTTCTCCACATGTAGAAAGAAGAGCTCTATAGATCTGATGTGCATTGAAGTTACCATGCTCCCCCTGAGTTCATGCTGAATCTTCAACATAATATTCAATGAATTACATGACTCTATGACCTTTCCTATCACCAAGGACTCATACTTACATCAAGGATCCAACTAAGTGGATTTACATATATGACTCAAGTACCCAACCAAGTGGGTTTACACATTTTGACTCAACTACCCAACCAAGTGGGTTTACAAAATTGAACAAGCCCTTTACATGACTGAATATTACAATTTACATCATAGGTCTCAACATAACCTTTTTATCAAATTACAAATATGACTTTTTATAACCAAGACCAAAAATACCTCAAGAAAGAGATTATATTTCGGAACCATCATAATGCCAACAATGCATTACATTCAGCAATGCTAATGCTCCCCCTGAAACTGTGCATCAATGCATCCTTTCCATATGACCAAATCTCCTCCTTAGTTGTGCAACCTAAACATTTTCAAAATAAGAGAGCTGAAACATCACGAGAGATATCATACAGCATCAGAGATATCAAACAGCATTGCAGCTGTGATGAAGAAAGCTGACCCCAAAAAAAAATTGTCAGCAACCAAGCATACGTGTTTTTCTGCGTATAAACTCGCGTATATACGCGACTGTCTTTCAGGAAACCCGCGTATCCAATTTAATCTTCTGAATTTAAGCAGTTATGATTTTCTGCAAGGCAGAGACTACTCCCATCTTCTTTCTGAGATATTCAAACGCTTCCCTGGGCAGAGGTTTGGTAAATATATTAGCAACTTGTTCTTTGGAGGGAACATACTCCAACTTCACCTTTTGTTCAAGCACTTGTTCACGTAAGAAGTGATACTTGATGGGAATGTGCTTGGTCTTGGAATGCATAACAGGATTATTTGAAATACTGATGGCACTTGTATTAGCACACATAATGGAGACAGGAGGTGAGCACTTGATTTGAAAGTCTTGTAAGGTTTGCATCATCCAAAGAAGTTGCGTGCAACATGATGCGGCAGCCACATATTCTGCTTCTGCTGTAGATAAGGCAATAGAGTTTTGCTTCTTGCTGAACCAAGATACTAACCAGGGCCCCATATAGAATGCTCCACCACTAGTGCTTTTCCGATCATCAACATTTCCAGCCCAATCTGCATCAGTGTAAGCATGAAGAGTAAGATCAACATTCTTTGGATACCATAGTCCAAAGTCTTGAGTTCCTTGTAGATATTTGAATATTCTTTTGACAGCCTGAAGGTGAGACTCTTTTGGATTAGCTTGGAATCGCCCAACAATCCCAACAGCATGCATAATGTCCGGTCTAGTCCCAGTGAGATAAAGTAGACTTCCTATCATAGATCTATATTCTGGTTGATTCACCGTGGGGCAATCATCATGATAACTGAGATTACATCCGGTTATCATTGGTGTACTTACAGGTTTGCATTCTTCCATGCCATACTTCTTCAGAATTTGTTTAAGGTATTTTGCCTGTGATAAGAATATACCATTTGTAGTTTGATGCACTTGCAAACCAAGAAAGAATGTTAGTTCCCAAAGTAAAGACATTTCAAATTATTGCTGCATGACAGAAGAAAATTTCTGACTCATAGATTCTTCATTGCTTCCAAAAATGATATCATCAACATATACAACCACAGTCAAAAGTTTATCATTTTCAATTTTTGTGTATAAGTTGCTATCAACAGACCCCTTTGAAAATCCTTGTTGATGAAGATATTTGTCAAGACGATAATACCATGCCCTTGGAGCTTGTTTGAGACCATACAGAGCCTTTTTAAGTGTACAAACAAGATTTTCATCATTTCCCAAAATGAATCCTTCTGGTTGTTCTATATAAACTTTTTCTTCTAGATCACCATTGAGAAATGCAGATTTAACATCCATTTGATAAACTTTGATTTGTTGAAAGCTTGAAAAGGAAAGAAACATTCTTATGGCTTCAAGTCTAGCTACAGGAGCAAAAGTTTCTTCAAAGTCTATACCTTCTTGTTGAGTATACCCCTTGCAAACAAGTATATCTTTGTTTCTTACAACATCCCCATTCTCATTTAACTTGTTTTTGAATATCCATTTAGTTCCAATGACATTTTTGTTATGAGGTCTTGGTACTAATTCCCAAGTGTGATTCTTTTCAATTTGATCAAGCTCTTCATTCATGGCTTGAACCCAACATTCATCTTTGCTAGCTTGATTGACATTGTGAGGTTCAATAGTAGATAGAAATGCCAGATAGCTGGAAGATCCCACAAGAGTCCTTCTTGTTTGTACACTTCATCCCTTATCTCCCAAAATTTGAGATTCTGGATGATTCTTTTGAACATATCTAGATGGAGCCTTTTCAGATAAATCATCTTCAGGTTCTTCATTGGGTTCACTGTCTATATCATTGCTATTTGATGTAGAAGGACATAAGTCACCATCGTCTTCATTTGTTGTTTTTTTTTCTTCCTTTGGGGCTACAGGAGACTCATCAATAACTACATCAATACATTCAACAATCTTCCGAAGTCTTTTATTGTAACATTTATATGCTCTACTCGTAGAGGAGTAACTAAGAAGTATTCCTTCATCTGCTTTAGGTTCAAACTTGCCAAGTTTTTCATCATTATTTTTGATAAAGAATTTACTTCCAAACACTCTAAAATGCTTCACAGATGGAGAATTACCATACCAGAGTTCATATGGAGTTTTTTCACTATTTACACGAACATGTGCCTTGTTGAGAATGTTTACTGCTGTATGTGCTGCTCCTCCCCAAAATGTGTCAGGTGTTCCAGAATCATCAAGCATAGCTCTAGCCATTTGTTGAACTGTTCTATTCATTCTTTCTACTACGCCATTTTGTTGTGGAGTTCCAGCTACAGAAAATTGTCTTTTTATGCCATGTTGTTCACAAAATTCAAGGAATTCATTTGAAGTATATTCTCCTCCTCGATCAGATCTAAGACATTTGAGTTTTATATCTACTTCATTTTCAACTAGAACCTTGAATATCTAAAATTTCTCAAATGCTTCATCTTTGTGCTTCAGCAACCCAATCCAGCACATTCTAGAGAAATGATCAATAAATAAGATGTAATATTGTTCACCACGAGGTGAATTTTTCCTCATAGGTCCACATATGTCAGTATGAATGAGTTCAAGAGGCCTATTTGAGGATCCTTCCTTGGCATTAAATTGCACTCTGGTCTGCTTACCGAATTGGCAAGATTTGCATATGATACTTTCAGGTAGAGTAATATTGGGAAGACCACGAACAACATTAAGTCTACTTGATTTGTTGATTTGAGAGAAGCTTAGATGCCCCAACCTTCTATGGCATAGCCAGTTTTCTGAATATTTACTCAAGTAACATTGTTCTTTGCATTTCTTCAATACATATAGGTTGCTTGGAGTTCTTTTTCCTTTTATAATTGTTTTACCTGTATCAAGATCACGAACCACACATTCTTTTGAACTAAAGACAACTTCAATTCCTTGATCACACATTTGACTTACACTTAACAGGTTATGTCTTAATCCATCCACATACATGACATCATTAGCCTTCACATTTTCTTTTAGAAACACAGACCCTTTTCCTTTAATTACAGCAGGAGTATCATTGCCAAAAGTAACTTTCTTTTCTTTTTCTAGTGTACTATATGCACGAAGTTTGGTTTTGTCACCTGTCATGTGTCTTGAGCATCCGCTATCAATGTACCATTGATTTTCTTCACCTTCTGCAAATAGTGCTATGCCACAATTTTCAACCTGTAATTCCTTCTTTTTCCATATTTTGGAACTTGAAGGAAAATGCTCTTTTGGCTGAACTTTGCTCCTGCATTCAGATTCTTCATGCCTAAAGTTATTGCAATAAGTACATTCAACTTCATTTAGAAGAGGAGAAAAATTGTTATAGGTATTCTTCTTTGTTTCAATATCAATCCTTTTCTTTCTCGCTTCTCTTGTCATGATGGTTTTATATGCAACACATTGAATAGCTTTGTGACCAAAATTGTGACATGAGAAACATTGTCCATTGAAGAAGAAGTTTCTGCGATCATGAAATCTTCTACTTGAATTTATCTGTTGATTTGCGTTTCTTTGAAAGATATTCCTGTTAGTGTTCTTTGAATTGAGATGATCATGCTTTACCTGTAAAGATTCTTTATACCCTTGCTGAGTGGCGGAATTTTGTAAACCATCTGTAGCTGCTTTTAGATAATTTGGTGCTGAAGCCTGAGAAGATTCCTCGGTATATCCAAGACCTTTCTTAACAAGAGGAGAGCATTGTACCTTGATAATCTCATTTAAGGTTTCAGATCCTTTAGAAAATCTAAGATTCAGAGTCTTTTCTTTCTCAAAATCTTTTCTGAGACTTACCACTTCACATTCTAATTTCTCAATGTGTTTCTTTGCTTCTTCAAACTGCCCTTTCAGATTCTCTATGGTTATTTTCCTTTCTTCTAAGAGTATTTTACATTCTTCTAAGTGTATTTTGATTTGATTGTTTTCTTCAAGAAAATCATTGTCCTCTAGAGCATCCACAAAAGTATCATTTTCTTCTCTAGATTCAAATGCCATGAGAAGTCTAAGATCTTGTTCACATTCTTCCTCACTATCAGATAACCCATCATTATCTTCATGAGTATAGTAACTTTTTCTAGTGCTAGACCGGTTCTTATTCCTTCTTGCTACTTCTTTCCCTTTTGCAGATATTTCTCTATAAGGACACTTAGCAGCATAATGACCAACTCTTCCACAATCAAAAAATTTGAAAGGATGCTTACCTCTGAACCGTCCTGTGCCAAGTTGAAGTTTCTTTACAAAATTTACCTCATATTCTTCTGAGATATATCCTTATCCTTCTGCTTCTTGCACTTCTTTCCCTTTTGTAGACGCTCTAAAGATGGCTTCTTTGACTTCAGATGGTCCTCCTTTTCTCATTTCATATGCAGTTAGTATCCCATGAAGTTGCACCATAGTAAGATTTTGAAGATCCTATTTTTCTTCAAGAGCAGAAACTTTTGACTCAAATTTTGTCATTAGAGATCTTAAAATTTTCTCAACCAAAGTAGATTCAGTTATTGTTTCTCCCATATTTCTCATACGATTTACAACATCATCAAGACGTAAAAAGAAACTGGCAATACTCTCATCATTATGCATCTTTAAATTTTCATATTCAATTCTGAGAGTTTGGAGTTTTGCACTTTTTACCTTTGCATCACCTTCATAACTTAGAATGATTTTGTCCCACATTTCCTTTGCTGTATTTAGCTGCATAACTTTGACAAATTCAGATTCAGTCAGACTTCCCATTATAGCATTGACTGCCTTTGCATTTGATTTATAATTCTTCTTTTCAGTCGGATCTGTTGGTATTGTAGCTGGATATTGATATCCTTGTTGAAAAATGGCCCATACATCTGTTCCCATAGACTGAAGATAGGATCTCATCCTTGTTTTCCAGAAGATTAAATTGCTTCCATTAAAGAGGGGAGGCTTGATAGATGTTTTTCCATCTTGATTGCTCATTTTTCTTGATCTTCCTTCTAGCGGCTAAGCTTTTTCAGAAGGACCTGCTTTGATACCAATTGTTGGGAAAGATACTGAGAGGGGGAGGTGAATCAGTATCTTGATCTGTCAACCAAATTTTTACTTTTCTTTTCTCAAAAACCCATACGCTACTTTACAGAACAAAGCTAGCGTATATACGTGGATATCCTTAAGGAAACTCGCGTATGCTCAGATCTCTTATTATGCAAATAATTCTTATCTTAGATTATTGCATCATTAATTTATTAGATGTTAGTAAGAAATAAACATATACTGTAAGAACGGAATAAATCAACACACATAAGCATCACACATGAACACCAGGATTTTAGGTGGAAACCCAATTCGGGAGAAAACCACCGCTGCCGTCGTCTCAGTATTCAATATTTATTATAAAGAAAACATCTTACAACTATGTATTGGCGCAGTCTCATACCAGCACGCAGGCACCCACCTGCAGAAGGCTACAACCCTCTCTCATTTACCAGCCTCTCCTGGAAGGGAGCTACAACCCCCTGCTCTTGTTTACCAGCCTCTCCTGGAAGGGAGCTACTACCCCCTACTCTCGTTTACCAGCTATCACTGGAAGGGAGCTACTACCCCCTTACTGAAGGCTTCGTCCCTCAGCACCACTGCAGACCACGTTTCATCAATTTTCAAACTGGATCAAACAACTTCAACTCAACCCTTCATACTTTGCCCAATGCTTCAAACAAAACAGTTAAACCACTGTAACCAGAATATCAGAGATTACCCAGACTTCAGAATAGATATGCAGAAACACGTTCAACCATGAGAAACCATTAGTTCAAATACCATACACGCTTTTATTTAATCATACCTGCGTATACACGCGCTTTTCATTAAACGAACCCGCGTATACATCTGTACATTTTTTAGTAAACCCTAACTTCCCATACGCGCTTTTATCAGATCAGATCTGCGTATACACGCGCTTTTTCCACAACAAACTCGCGTATAGATCTATAAAGGAAATATTTTCAAAACAAACCAGATCTAAAAGCTTACCCAGATTTCTTCATCACTTTCAGCAGACTTTGCGCTAGATCTTCACTAGTTCTTCTTCTACAGATCATCTTAGAGATTCATCATCATCAGATCTAAGGATTTATAAACATCCATGGGTGCATCATAGATTCAGATTTATCAATCAAGAACAAAGTTCAATCATGCAGATATACTTCAAAGTGAAGTATTCATTCAATACCCAGACACATGCACACCCTTGCACCATGATCTTCTTCTCCTTATATAGATTTATCCTTTGTCAATACCATGAGCCAAAACCACACCACTTCCGATGGTATTCCAGGACGGGATCAAAAGATAATCAAGCGCTCAATACAATGGTTCAATACCATGGTAAATTCCCCTGGTTATATAAATTTAGAGCGCAATAGGGAATACGTGACTTGGCACATACTTTTCCGCGTACATACGCGACTTAGCCTTAACAAAACCGCATATGCCTGGTGACATACCATATTCATCATTTCTCTGACAGTTAATGCAATTATTTCTTCTGTTACTTCTGAGCTGATCTATAGATACATCATCCTTCCTTATTTAACACAAGGTTGCTTATCATAGGCAACTCATCAAGCAGGTTTCTATCAAGAACAACTTCATCAAATAGGTTGCCATTAAGGACAACACATTGCATCATATCGCCGATAGTCTTATTTCATCAAGTAGGTTGCCATCAAGGACAACACATGCCAACACAATTGCAAAGGGTGAGTAGGTTCACTTATTACCAAAATATCTAAGTTGTGTTCCTAACTTTGAAACGAATTATAAGTGTTCAACCACTTGAGTTGGTTGACTGCAAAAGAGATAAAATACTGAAATTGAGTATCTCTAATAAAAGGGATAGGATTCACATCCACTTCTTTATCTAATATGAAATTATGAAAATAAAATTCACAAAGAATCCTTTGGACCTTTACTCCATGTGTCTTATAGCAACTTATAAAATCATCCATTGTCTTCAGCTTAACTGGCTTGCCGACTCTAACAGCTTTGATTTTTAACAATAAATATTGTTCTAATAAAAACAAGGCATAGTTCATAACAAGAGATCGACAAGTCAAGATATCCAAATATAATGAAAAAATGGTGTCTAACTGATCCCTGGCGCTGTTCAGCTTAGTTTTTATCTTCTTCAATTTTTTTTCTTCTTGTCTAGCCTTATCAAAAGCCTCATTCTCTGCTAGGGCTAATTTCCTCCATGGTTCTGCCAGAGAAGATGGTTGGATGCCTTTGCCTTTCCTGACTACTTGCTCACCTTCGTCTTTGAAATTTTGCACCGCGTCTTGCAACAATACATGTCATTTTGACCATATAGTTCCTTCCGCTGGCAGCCCAGATACTTCAGCTATTACAGCGTCTGTGACCATAATTCTTCTACCTTTCACCATGGATTAGCCATTCTACAGATGCTATATAAATTCAATGGAAATTTCCTCATTCGAGGGTTGAAATATTGTGAGATAGGATATCCACCCTGCACGGATCAGAATTTCCCTAGTTTTTTCGGAGACCTCTAACACTAAAGGTTCACAGCGCACTGCCTTACCACCCATAATGCTTTAATTCTTCCTACTATTTCAAAGGATGAGTGTAATGGAAAAATGCAGCAATACTGAAAAAAACGTAGCAATACTAAAAACACAGCAACACTTAGAGTGACAGAATAGCAAGTTGTTGTAACAACTAAGTGTAGTTGATATTAATTGTGTTATTAAATTTCCGCATGCTGCGTGATCATGGAATATATTATCAGTCAATGAAATAATGACAACGCATGCACGAGTATAATGGAAATTCTCTCCCCCTTCAAAATGAGAGGTCGCCTACAACCGAATAGACAGGGAATGGCTGTTCTGACGATGGAATATAAGGATGAAGGGTATAGTAGTAAATGGAACAGAGTACGTAAATAAATGATGGGGCAATAAGAGATATGGATAGAGTAAAAGCATGGTTTATAATCATAGTAAATGACAAGAGACAAGACGCTTTGGTTGATGATAAGTTATGTGATAAGGAAAGATGACAACAATATGTACAAAAGGAGGCTTTGCCGATCATAATCCAGCTGTACACGATATGATTGAGTAAAAACATGAGTGCATGCATAAATGTTCAAATTAGGGAAGTGTTTAGAGGAAATAATCTCTCTAATAAAAAGATAAATGGGAAGAGGGTATTATAAGAATTATTGAATAAGGAAATAGAACTTCAATACCATAAGTAGAGCTTCTGCTACTAGCAGGCATCCATAGCCTTGAAAAAGTTGCTTTTTAGCCCATGTGAGCTAGGATCCTCAATTTATAGTTGAAAATTTTCATTGTTGTTTCTACAGAATAGACTAGTCTGGTGACATGGTAACGAGATAACCATACTTCCATTCACTGGGAAGTAGCAAAAGTGAGCAGGTCGGCTCGTGATGAGACCTCCTATTCCAAGGATGTTTTAGTCATCCAATGGATCATACAACTGGTGTGGTGGCCATAGTGGGAATGTCACATTGATACATCCTTATGAACATGGTAGGTTGGCTCTTAATGAGACCCCCTATCCTCTATCTGTAGATAAAATTTAATTGTCATTACATATTTTTATGATAAATAGAGGGAGGCTCAGTACTCCTTAAGAGTAGGGATGGTGTAAGAAGTTGAAGCATGTCAATAATAAGAAAAATTATACCCATAATCCCATTGATAATAGACAAAGAGAATTATAACTAGGGAGAGTAGAACCAGCATGCTAAAGATGATCAATCAATATCATATACAATAGAAATTAGTACAGTAAAGTGAAATATAAATAATTGTGTCCCTTTCAATTATTTTAAGTCTATCATCAAGAAGCTGTCTTTGTCAAAGATCATGCCATTAAAAATATTCAGCTACTTTAATAAAATCCATAATTCTTATCCATATGAAGGTACTGTACTTCAGGCCATAAAAGGAATCAAAGAAATAAGGTTTAAATGAGCTAGGGATAAGTGCATAAGAGGAAAGAGGTGTTTTTGAAATATATAAAAAAGGTGTTGTTCAGAACACACAAAATTTGTACAAGAAACAAAAGTGTTGTTCCAAAATTGGAATAGGAAAAACAAAAGAGAGTGTTGTTCCAAAGATGGAACAGAAAAATCAAAAAGTGTTGTTCTGAAGATGGAACAGCAAAATCAAAAAGTGTTGTTCCGAAGATGGAATAGCAAAACCAAAAAGTGTTGTTCCAAAGATGGAACAGAAAAACCAAAAAGTGTTGTTCCAAAGATGGAACAACAAAACCAAAAAGTGTTGTTTCAAAGATGGAATAGAAAAACCAAAAAGTGTTGTTCCGAAGATGGAACATCAAAATCAAAAAGTGTTGTTCCGGAGATGGAACAACAAAATAGGTAGAGATAAAAAACAAATTGAATCAACAATCCTACTTACAGTTTTTTTTTTTTTTAAAGAAATGATTTTTTACAAAGATGAAGCTACTGAAGGATTATCTTCTGCAACTAAAATTTGCATAGTGGAGTCCTTGCGTATCTGTTGACAAAAATATTTTCTTGTGAGTGGTCTTTGGTAGAGGTGCATCCGATGTCCATTTGATTTAAAGGAACAATCAGACCCATCAATGGTGGCCAACGTAAGAGTGCCATTGTCATGTACTTCCTTTATTTCATAGGGACCTAACCACCTAGTTTGCAATTTACCACGGAATTCTTGAAACCTGGAATCATAGAGAAGTGCCCAGTCGCCCTCATGAAATGTATTTTTCTTGATCAGAGAATCGTGCCATTTGGCTCTTTGTTGTTGAGTAAGTGCAGTATGTTGTAGAACCAAAATTCGGATTTTGTCTAATTCATTTATTTGTTGTAATCTATTAATCTGGGCTTCAGTTAAATCCAGTCCCACTTCTTGGGCTATCCTTAGTGTTTGTATCTCAAATTCTATGGGAAAAATAGGTTCCTTACCAAATACCAGCTGATATGGGGAGTATCCAGTAGTATTCCTCCAAGTTGTGCGATATGCCCATAAGGCTTTTAGCAGTCGAGTAGCCCAGTCTCGTCTATGTGATGAGACTATCTTTGTTAGAATAGCTTCAATTACTTTTTTGGTGCTTTTTATCTGCCCATTTGCTTGTGGGTGGTATGGAGAGGCAATTCTGTGAATCACATGATGATTTTTTAGTGTAGCAGCGATCTTGTGGCCTACAAATTGTGTCCCTCCATTAGTGATTACTTCTCTGGGTAACCCATATCGTACAACAATTTCGAAAATAAAGCTTATCACAGTTTCTTATGTGGCTCTTGGTAATTCCATTGCTTCTACCCACTTAGTTACGTATTTTGTTGCAACCAATATATATGATTTCTAGTTGGATGATGGGTTGATTGGCCCAACAAAATCTAATGCCCAACAATCAAAAGGTTCTATGACTAGCTGAGGATGCAGGGGCATCTCATTAGATTGGCCAGGGAGGCCCATCCTTTGACAAATATCGCAAGCCTGAACAAATTTCTTAGCATCCTTAAAAATCGTGGGCCAATAGTAGCCCATTTGTAAAATTTTATGTCTAGTTCTATTGTCTGCAAAATTTCCACCGCAAGGTCCATCATGGCAGGCTTTCAAAATATCATAAATTTCGTCTTCCTTGATACACCTGCGGATGTGCATATTGGCCCCTCTGTGAAAAAGGTATCCTCCAATCCAGGACAATCGAGTGTTGCGCTGTACTATCAATTTCCTTTCTCTGGGTGTTAGATGTTTAGGTAGTTTTCCCACTGCTAAATAATTCGCCACATCTACGTACCATGGCGTTTTCACAGTTACAACAAATAGGTGTTCATCTAGAAATTGATCTTCTGCTACTATTGTGTCATTTGTTCTTCGCACTCGGGAGAGGAAATCTGGCACAAGGTTTTCCTTCCCTGGGTGATCCCTTATAGTTATATCAAATTCCTGCAAAATTAGCAACCAACGTGTCACTCTTCCATTCATAATGGGTTTATTAGCTAAGTATTTGATAGCAGAGAGATCCATATATAGAATTACAGGGTATCCAGTTATATAGTGTATGAATTTTTTAATAGCATAGATAACAGCTAATAACTCCTTTTCTGTTACTGTGTAATTCAATTCAGCAGGGGTTAATTTTTTGCTAATGTAATATATAGCATAGGGTTTCTTGTCTTCTTCTTGGCAAAGAACTGCTCCAATGGCTGTGTCTAATGCATCTGATGAAATATGGAATGGTATATTCTAGTTTGGGCCTCGTAATACTGGTGTTGTTGATACTAGCCATTTTAAATCTGTAAAGGCAGTGTCACATTTGTCAGTCTATATGAAATCACTGTTTCTTATTGAGGCATATAATGGTGTAACAATCTGTGAAATTTTTTTGATAAATCTACAATAATATTCAACAAATCCCAGAAAATTGCATACCTCTGTTTGAGTGCAAGGAGTAGCTAGTAAGAGAATTACCTGTATTTTTGCCGGATCTACCTGAATTCTAGCTGTTGAAATGTAATGACCCAAGATTAGGCCTTCTATCATCATCATATGGTACTTTTCGTGACTTAAACATAGGCTGGTAGCAATACACCATTCCAGAACTTTTTCCAATGTCTGTAATTCTTGCTCGAAGTCATCTCCATAGGGTGTGAAATCATCCATGTATACTTCCAATCCTTCATTTATCAAGTCTACAAAAATGCTGAGTATGGCTCTTTGGAATGTGTCGGGTGCGTTACAAAATCCAAAAGGTAATACCCTGTAAGAGAATTTTCCCCACAGATAGGTAAAGGTAGTCTTATCCTGGTCTTCAGGGGAAATCTGAATTTGGTTGTAGCCACTAAAGCCATCCAAGAAAGAAAAAATTTCTTCCCTGCCAGTGTATCTAGGACCTGACCAATAAATGGAAGGGGAAAATGGTCTTTTTGCGTTGCCATGTTTAGTTCTCTATAGTCAGTGCATATTCGCCATTTCCCATTATTTTTGGGAACCACAACTAATGGAGAAACCCATTTACTGTTAGATATTTTATGTTAAGTATGTTGCGGGTTTCTTCCTGGTTTTCATAATAGTCAATTTTGGCTGAGAAGGAGGGTATAAAGCTAAATTGTTCACATCATTCCCCCTGGTTATAGTCATACTGCTTGTTTGGCAGCTGATATAAGCATCAGTAGTCACTAGCCAAGGCCTTCCTCATATTAAGGGATGTCCATCTAGCTGGTTCCTAGGATTAATAATCAAGAAATATGCTGGGTATTCCCAAGTGTCTATAGAGACCATCAGATCTTGTAATGTTCCATTGGGTCTAAAGACTGAATGATCAGCTAGTTCCAGTAAGGCAGTTTTTGGTTCTAAGGCTATGATGCCAAGAATGTTGAAAGTTGTAGTTGTGAGAATATTAATGGTTGCCCCTAAGTCAACTAAAGCATTGGGAAAAGAATGGCCATTTATTTGGACTGTGAAAATGGTGTTTCCGGGATCCTCATATTTTACAGAAGGCTCTTTTCCTAGTAATAAATCAGACAAAGTCCCAACAACATGGACAGTAGAGGTTGTTTTTGTTTTCCTCACAACCTTCTTTATACACAATTCTTTAATAGTTTTGGAATATATTGGAATACCTTGGATAGCCTGGAGGAGGGGAATTTTTATGCAATTTTTTTTAAGTTCACCCAGAAGATCAAAGTCAGGATATTCAATCGGGCGTGGTATCAACAATCTTTCTCAGAATTTGGGGGAAGTGGTTATGATTTTTTCAGGATATTTTTTGTCTAACTGTATCTTCCCCTTCTTTTATTTGTTGATCATATATAGTCAGAGGCTTATTTGCGTGCGGTTCTTCACGTTGCAAATATTTATCCTTATCTAGAGTGATTATGCGTCCAGATCTCAACTTAAGTTCGTTACATTCTTTCAAATCATCCTCAGAGTCTAGACCCTCAATTATTTGTATTGACTAAAATGGTCTATTGCTAGGATTTGGGTTGGGTTGAGTTGGAAGTTGCGGTCGTATATTAGATTGCGGATTCTTCTGCAACGTGTAAGGTGCTGGTAAAGTTGGTTGAGACAGAGGAACTATCCCCATATGATGGTTCGTAGATCTTTGCCAATTTGATTGCCAGTTCTGATTTTGTGAGGTGGAAGGGGACCATTGGGAGGAATAAGGGTTCTTTTGCCAGAATGGTGGTGGGTAAGGGGAATTTGGCCAATTATTATTTTTTGGATTTGACTGATTGGGCCATGGTGGCATAAAAAATTCTTGAGGTGGAAAAAAAGGTGGTTGATTCTGACATGTTGCTCCTGAATATTGATGAGAATTATATTGCCAGGGAGGAAAGAATGAAAAAAATCAGTAGGCATACCTGTATGATGCGCTTTCCATTGACGACACTGGTTCAACAGATATACTGGTTCTGTTAGCCCCCCTATGAAATTTTTGACAAGCAAATAGGGGGCTAAATCTTTGCTGAGTCTTCAAGGAATGCATTTCCTCTGAAAACATAGTCTCTTTGAAGCCTCCATGTGTCTTTTATCCTTTGATGAAATCCCCTCTGCTGATTCCCCTTTTAAAGCCTCTCTGTTATGAAGAAATGCCCAAAGGCCCCCTTTTTCCCTCTTATTTCATCCCCAAATTAGCCTCTATTTTATCCCCCTTGTCTTCCCCTTCTATTTCCCTTCTTACCTTTCAAATCCCCCCAAAATCCCCTTTAAATCATTCCTCTACCCTTCGTTTGCCATCTTCCCCCCTTACTCCTCTATCGTTCCCCCCCTTCGCCTTTAAATTCCATTAAAAAAGGGCCAAAACCCACTTCCCGAGCTTATTATAGGCATAAGCCCCTTTCCCGCTAGCCCCGTGAACCACTTCCCCACATACGCCCTTACCCAAGACCAAGCGCTTAAGCCTTGGGGGCTAATCACAATCGGAACCGTCGGGCAGGTGCAATCCTTTGTAAACATTGTAAAAGCTCTGATGCGATTGTTTAGAACGTTAAGTCCTGCGATGTGTTTAGCACCATCGATCTATCACAAAGATCCGACGGCGGAGCGCTAATCGCAGCCCCCCGCCCAATCGCAATCGCAACGTTCTGTGTGTGCCCTCCGATCAACCGCAAGTCTTATCTTCCTGCCTCCGATCGCGATCCCCCGACTGCATCCCAACCGTTCATCCTTCCCACGATCTGACGGCCAGCGCTCAATCGCATTTCCCCTCCCGATCCTCAATCGCAAGTCCTTCTCACGATCCTCCGATCGCATCCCCCACCATTGATCCCTCGCGCAGATCAACGGTCCTGCGCTAATCACACCCGCCGCTCCGATTGCAATCGCAAGTCCTTCCTCCCATCTCCCGATTAAGTATTGGCCGTCCATTCCCTTGTTGATCCAACGGCCATCGCACTTCCCATTTCCTCTGATTGCAAGTCTTTCCGCCTTCCCCCCAATTAAAACTCCGCCGTCCGTTTCCCCGCTACATCAACGGTCAGCGCTCAATCGTTGGTCCCCTTCCGATCGCTATCGCAAACTGTTTCGTCCGACTCCTGATTGCGATCTCCCGATTCAATCAGGGCCGTCCATCCTCCACGCTGATCTGACAGCTATCACTCTCCCCGCCTGATCGCAATCGGAAGTTTGTGAGTGTCTCCCCTTTGTGCCCCTCCGACTGTGATTGTTTCGATTACATCTCCACCGTTCGTTTCCTCCCAGATCTGACGGCTCAGATCTAATCGCCCTCCACCGTGACCGGGTCCCACATTCACGCCTCCGTGTGTTGTTTTTTCGCGTTTCCCTATGTAATTCGCCCAAACGCTAAACTTTGGGTTTTACACTGTGCGTTCATTTCTCTGCTCCTCTCCGCTGTTTCCACTGTTTCTCCATCGCTCCACCATCTCTCCTCCTCCACAGCATTTCTCCACCACTGCCCGGTCTATAATATGTTTATTTTATAGCGCAGACAACACAGAGATGGCCAGTTCAGCATTGCCAGTGACCAGCAGAAGGAATTCAAAGGGGGGTTTCTGCCTGTTATTAATGAAATTAAATGTTTTACCCCGTATTCAAAGGACCAGGGCGCAGTTGAAGACTAATGCACACACAACAAGTCTTATCTGTGTGTATTCCAGCAGAGCGTTTTCTCTAGGACAGATATCTACCTACAGCGCCCCTCATATCTCCTCGAGCCCTGAAACGATTGATTATACTGACAGAGCTTTTAAAGACTGTCTAAACAGAAGTGATGTAGGTATGGAGAGTCTTGCAGTTTCCCTATCCATGTCATTCATTCCAGAGGGCTGCACAAAGTCCCAGACCATCATAACGACTTCAAGAACATATCAAAGGTCGATCTTGGCCTGACAGAGTCTCCCAGAGCAGATTACAAAGTACACAAGAAATGCCGCAGAAAGCCATTAAGTGGTATGGGCGTGAACACTTCCACCTTACTGTCTTAATGAGACTCATTTATTTGTTTATCTACTAAAGTTTCTTCCACTTCTCCTATAAGAAATCCATAAGAACATAATGTAAAGTTTGTTGTTCAGTTGTTGGGCATTTGCTGTTAGAGGGATTCATTCTTGACTGTTAGAACAGTCTTGGGAGGGAGTAGCAGAGTAGCATTGTGTAATAGGCTGGGAGGAAAGTCTGGTTTGTATCAGCCATTGAGCTCAAATGTACATGACTGGTTTTGCATTATTAATCAAGCATATTTCACAGGATCCTGGTCTATTACTACTGGTGATGTTTCCTCACTTTGTTATTACATTTTCATACTATTCCATGTTCTTCTGGTAGGCAACAGAAGTATAACATAGGATTCACCCTTGTTTGGTGCCCTATGTTTCCTGCTCTCCCTACCTTTATGTTTTCTGCTTTATGTGCTATTTGAGAATGGTTTTCAGTTGATTTAACCAGCGCAGTGGATGTTATTGCCTGCTGGCTGATGTATGAATTAGTTGAAGTTGTTCCTAGATGTTCTTGAAGGGTTTTCAGCTGGAAGGTTTGGGAACACTAGGGATGAGTGTTAGCCCTGTCCACTAGGATCCTTGCATGACCATCTTACCTTTCTAAGATCCCTTTGTTCATCTTATATTTGTTTTCCCTTGGAGTTGCTAAAGCAGACCTTGAGTTAAATGACCTCTGGTCTGATCTATAAGCAGCCCCTTTGTCCCACTCTGAGAGCTTCCTTTGAGTATGTCCAAGCAGGTCTGGAGTTAAATGACCTCTGACCTGATCTATAGACAGAAAATTGGTTGTCTTTCCTTCTTCCACTTTCTCTCCTTAATGTTCCATTCCACCATCTGCCTAAAATATCCTTTAGTGTAGATGACTTTCCCTTTGAAAGCCTTGGCTAGTGGATGCAAGTAATTTCCTTTCATGACTCCATAGCCCAATGGATGGCACTATCTTGGCCTATCCTCTTTGCTGAAGCCTCCTGCTGTTTTGTTCCCTTTCTCCCATTACTTTCTCAGCCTATGATCTCCTAACCAACCCAGCAACCCTTCAACCAAATCATTTTAAAACCCCCTTTGTGCTTCATAACTAGCCTAACATCTCATTTTGAGCTTCAAAGACATATCATTCTTTGCTCTATTTGGAGAGATCCCTCTCCGGGTCCAGGAGGGCTAGATCCTAGGGCCCAGAAGTGGTTCTGATGTTGTCTCATCTTTTGGTCTTGCCAATCTGGCCAAAACATGGGAAACCCAACATAATGGTGACTCCACTGGGGAAAAATATGAGAGTTTACAGTGGTTGATATTAGTCTATTCCCATTGTCGTCACCAACATAATGGCAACTCCGCTGGGGACAGAGACCAATCAGCCTTGATTTGGTAAACCACTGTGGTGGACAGTAAGTTTTAAATCATCCACCTGGCGACTCCACAATTCCTGAATGATAAAAAGACTCCACTGGTGATCAGCAGGCCACTGGATATCCATGGTTTCACATAAGACTCCACTGGGAGACCAGTCGCAATACAACATCATCCCTACCAAATGGAAGACTCTGAGTTGATCCCCCTTGAAGAGTTTCATTGTGGAATATCAGATATACTGGCTCAACTCAGAAGCGAAGACCTTCCAAAAGTTTTACGTTCCAGCTCAAGATTCAATGATCAACCTGAGCTGAAGAAAGTTTTTTTAGAAGTGTTGGCGGAGAGATATGAGGCTGAGATTGAACTTTTGAACTCACAAGAAATATCATACGAGTTTAGAGACCCGAGAGCATTCTTGGAAAGTCTCCCGCCCCCTAAAAGAGAAGAAATTCCGCTGTTGTTCGATGTGCAAGTAGAAGATGATTCGGCTCCCAAGAGCCACCTTGAAGATGCAGTGGAAGAAGCAACAGTCAAAGCTGCCCAGGAAGAAGACAGCCTACCAACCAAGGAAGGCCTGAAGAAAGAAAGTGTACATCATGTGTTCATGGATCCTGTGGCAGAGTACATGGAGGCCCTAATATACTCGAATGCTCCAGCATTGATCCTCAGCATGGGCCAGATTCATCAGGAATGGTCACTACTGATGGTGACCACGGTTTTGAAGAACCACATGCAGAGCACCCTGTGGTTATCTCTGACAAGCAGTCAGTGCTCATATCCTTTTCTGTTGTTATTTGACTGGCTGCATTAGCATTATTGCATCACCTAGAGCATCAGAGATTTCCAGTTAGGGTAGGGTAGGTAGGAAAAGCTCAATAAAGCTCAGTCTATGGGCATGTAGTTGGTTGTTTTCTGTCTTAGAATGTAGAGAAGAAACCTGCCAGACAGTCTAATCCTAGCAGGTAGTAGTGTAGGTAGAGAATCTTATGAGGCAAACAGCCTAATCTGGTCTCATGGAGTAATAAGGGTAGACTTAGAACAGGTTTATTTTCTGTTTATAAAAATAAAATGATGTAAAGGGTCTGCAAGTCCAGCTGCACCCAGAAGAAAAATGATAGAGCTATAGTGTGGGCAGGTAGTTGTGTGGGAGAATTTTACTGCTGATATGTTGTCTTCATAATATTGTGGCAGCTGATCTGAAGAAAGAAAGGGATTGTTCAACCAGCAGGCATCTGGCCTACACCAAGAGATATATTTCTGAATTCTTGACTCCTTCAAGAAGAAGCCATCCCCATGTGGAGCCACTGTTAGCCCCCCTATGAAATTTTTGACAAGCAAATAGGGGGCTAAATCTTTGCTGAGTCTTCAAGGAATGCATTTCCTCTGAAAATACAGTCTCCTTGAAGCCTCCATGTGTCTTTTATCCTTTGATGAAATCCCCTCTGCTGATTCCCCTTTTAAAGCCTCTCTGTTATGAAGAAATGCCCAAAGGCCCCCTTTTTCCCTCTTATTTCATCCCCAAATTAGCCTCTATTTTATCCCTTATTTTCCCTTCTCTATTTTCCTTCTTACCTTTCAAATCCCCCCAAAATCCCCTTTAAATCATTCCTCTACCCTTCGTTGGCCATCTTCCCCCTTACTCCTCTATCGTTCCTCCCCCCTTCGCCTTTAAATTCCATTAAAAAAGGGCCAAAACCCACTTCCCGACCTTATTATAGGCCTAAGCCCCTTTCCCGCTAGCTCCTTTCCTATAAATGCCCAAGCCCTTTCCTACTAGCCCCCGCCCAATCGCAATCGCAATGTTCCGTGTGTGCCCTTTGATCAATCGCATTATTATCTTCCTCGCCTCCGATATGGAGTTGAGTAGCATCCCGACCGTTTCCGTCCTTCCCGCGATCCGACGCCGCCGCTCAACGATTTCCTACAAATCACACCCCAAGTCCTCTCCAAATCCTCCGACGCATCCTCCACCGTTGATCCCTTGCGTGATCCAATGGTCCTCGCGCTAACGCACCCGCGCCGCTCCGCATTGCACCGGCGTCCTCCGCCCCGATTGCCCCCGCGCTCCATTCCCCTCGCCGATCCAACGGCCATCGCACTTCCCATTTCCCTTCCGACGCAAGTCCTTCCTCCCGTCTCCCGATTAAATCTCCGCCGTCCGTTTCCCCGCTACATCAACGGTCAACGCTCAATCGCTGGTCCCCTTCCGATCGCAATCGCAAACTGTTTCGTCCGACTCCCGATTGCGATCTCCCGATTCAATCAGGGCCGTCCATCCTCCACGCCGATCCGACGATTATCGCTCTCCCCGCCCGATCGCAATCAGAATTTTGTGAGTGTCTCCCCTTTGTGCCCCTCCGATTGCGATTGTTCCGATTACATCTCCACCGTCCGTTTCCTCCCGTATCCGACACTCGATATAATCGCCCTCCACCATACCGGGTCCCACATTCCCACCTTCGTGTGTTGTTTTTTCACGTTCGTGTAATTGCGCTCCAAACGCTGTAAATTTGGGTTTTACACCGTGCGTTCATTTCTCCGCTCCTCTCCGCCGTTTCCACCGAAGCTTTCTCCATCGCTCCACCACCTCCCCCTCCACAAAGATTTTCTCCTCCACCACTGCCCGGTCTATAATATGTTTATTTTATAGCGCAGACAACACAGAGATGGCCAGTTCAGCATTTCCAGTGACCAGCAGAAGGAATTCAAAGGGGGGTTGGTGCCTGTTATTAATGAAATTAAATGTTTTACCCCGTATTCAAAGGACCAGGGTGCAGTTGAAGACTAATGCACACACAACAAGTCTTATCTGTGTGTATTCCAGCAGAGCGTTTTCTCTAGGACAGATATCTACCTACAGCGCCCCTCATATCTCCTCGAGCCCTGAAACGATTGATTATACTGACAGAGATTTTAAAGACTGTCTAAACAGAAGTGATGGAGGTATGGAGAGTCTTGCAGTTTCCCTATCCATGTCATTCATTCCAGAGGGCTGACCATCTTCAAACACCACTATAATACTCAAGAACATATCAAAGGTCGATCTTGGCCCTCGACAGAGTCTCCAGAGCAAACATTACAAAGTACACAAGAACGCCGTGCAGAAAGCCATTAAGTGGTATGGGCGTGAACACTTCCGCCTTACTGTCTTAATGAGACTCATTTATTTGTTTATCTACTACTGCTTCTTCCTCTTCTCCTATAAAATCCCCAGAAACGAATTGTAAAGGTTGTTGTTGCCTTGCTGTGGCATTGGCTGTTAGAGGGATTCATTTGACTGTTAGAACAGTCGTGGGAGGGAGTAGCAGAATAGTTGTATGTAATAGGCTGGGAGGAGAAAGTCTGGACTGTATTAGCCATTGAGCTTATTGTACATGACTGGTTTTGCATCAATTAATCAAAGCACATTTCATAGGATCCTGGTCTATTACTATTGGTGATGTTTCCTCACTTTGTTATTACATTTTCATACTATTCCATGTTCTTCTGGTAGGCAACAGAAGTATAACATAGGATTCACCCTTGTTTGGTGCCCTATGTTTCCTGCTCTCCCTACCTTTATGTTTTCTGCTAAATGTGTTATCTGAGAAGTGATTTCAGTCAATTTAACCAGTGTAGTGGATGTTATTGCCTACTCTCTGATGTATGAATTGGTTGAATCAGTTCTTAGATGTTCTTGCTGGGTTTAAGCTGGAAGGTTTGGGAACACTGGGGATGAGTGTTAGCCCTGTCCACTAGGATCCTTGCGCGACCAGCTGGCCCTTTTAAGATCCCTTCTGTTTAACTTATCTCTGTTTTTCCCTTGGAGTTGCTAAAGCAGACCTGGAGTTAAATGACCTCTGGTCCGATCTATAAGCAGCCCCTTCATCCCTCTTTGAGAGCTACCTTTGAGTATGTCCAAGCAGGTCTGGAGTTAAATGACCTCTGACCTGATCTATAGACAGAAAATTGGTTGTCTTTCCTTCTTCCACTTTCTCTCCTTAATGTTCCACCCCACCATCTAATCTAAAAAGATCCTTTAGTATTAGATGACTTGCCCTTTGGAAGCCTTGGCTAGTGGATGAAAGTAATTTCCTTTTATGACTCCATAGCCCAATGGATGGCACTGTCTTGGCCTATCATCTCTGCTGAAACATCCTGCTGCTTTTTTCCTTTTCTCCCATTGCTTTCCCAGTCCATGATCTCCTAACCAACCCAGCAACCCTCCAACCAAACCATTTAAAGCCCCCCTCTGTGCTTCATAACTAGCCTAATATCTCAATTCGAGCTTCAAAGACATATCATTCTTTGATCTATTTGGAGAGATCCCTCTCCGGGTCCAGGAGGGCTAGATCCTAGGGCCTAAAAGTGGTTCTGATGTTGTCTCATCTTTTGGTCTTGCCAATCTGGCCAAAACATGGGAACCCCAACATAATGGCGACTCCACTGGGGACGAATCTGAGAGTTTACAGTTGTTGATATTGGTCTATTTCCCATTGTCGTCGCCAACATAATGGCGACTCCGCTGGGGACAAAGACCAATCAGCCTTGATTTGGTAAACCACTATGGTGGACAGTAAGTTGTAAATCATCCACCTTGCAACTCCACAATTCCTGAATGATAAAAAGACTCCACTGGTGATCAGCAGGCCACTGGTTATCCGTGGTTTCACATAAGACTCCACTGGGAGACCAGTCGCAATGCAACATCATCCCTACCAAATGGAAGACTCTGAGCTGATCCCCCTTGAAGAGTTTCGTTGTGGAATATCAGATATACTGGCTCAACTCAGAAGCGAAGACCTTCCAAAAGTTTTACGTTCCAGCTCAAGATTCAATGATCGACCTGAGCTGAAGAAAGTTTTTTTAGAAGTGTTGGTGGAGAGATATGAGGCTGAGATTGAACTTTTGAACTCACAAGAAATATCATACGAGTTCAGAGACCCGAGAGCATTCTTGGAAAGTCTCCCGCCCCCTAAAAGAGAAGAAATTCTGCTGTTGTTCGATGTGCAAGTAGAAGCTGATTCGGCTCCCAAGAGCCACCTTGAAGATGCAGTGGAAGAAGCAACAGTCAAAGCTGCCCAGGAAGAAGACAGCCTACCAACCATGGAAGGCCTGAAGAAAGAAAGTGTACATCATGTGTTCATGGATCCTATGGCAGAGTACATGGAGGCCCTAATATACTCGAATGCTCCAGCATTGATCCTTAGCATGGGCCAGATTCATCAGGAATGGTCACTACTGATGGTGACCACGGTTTTGAAGAACCACATCCAGAGCACCCTGTGGTTATCTCTGCCAAGCAGTCAGTGCTTATATCCTTTTTTGCTGTTATTAGACTGGCTGCATTGGCATTATTGCATCACCTAGAGCATCAGAGATTTCCATTTAGGGTAGGGTAGGTAGGAAAAGCTCAATAAAGCTCAGTCTATGAGCATGTAGTTGGTTGTTCTCTGTCTTAGAATGTAGAGAAGAAACCTGCTAGACAGTCTAATCCTAGCAGGTAGTAGTGTAGGTAGAGAATCTTATGAGGCCAACAGCCTAATCTGGTCTCATGGAGTAATAAGGGTAGACTTAGAATAGGTTTATTTTCTGTTTATAAAAATAAAATGATGTAAAGGGTCTACAAGTCCAGATGCACCCAGAAGAAAAATGAGAGAGCTATAGTGTGGGTAGGTAGTTGTGTGGGAGAATTTTACTGCTGATATGTTGTCTTCATAATATTGTGGCAGCTGATCTGAAGAAAGAAAGGGATGGTTCAAGCAGCAGGCATCTGGCCTACACCAAGAGATCAATTTCTGAATTCTTGACTCCTTCAAGAAGAAGCCATCCCCATGTGGAGCCACTGTTAGCCCCCCTATGAAATTTTTGACGAGCAAATAGGGGGCTAAATATTTGCTGAGTCTTCAAGGAATGCATTTCCTCTGAAAACACAGTCTCCTTGAAGCCTCCATGTGTCTTTTATCCTTTGATGAAATCCCCTCTGCTGATTCCCCTTTTAAAGCCTCTTTGTTATGAAGAAATTCCCAAAGGCCCCCTTTTTCCCTCTTATTTCATCCCCAAATTAGCCTCTATTTTATCCCCCTTGTCTTCCCCTTCTATTTCCCTTCTTACCTTTCAAATCCCCCCAAAATCCCCTTTAAATCATTCCTCTACCCTTCGTTGGCCATCTTCCCCCCTTAGTCCTCTATCGTTCCCCCCCTTCGCCTTTAAATTCCATTAAAACGGGCCAAAACCCACTTCCTGACCTTATTATAGGCCTAAGCCCCTTTCTCGCTAGCCCCATGAACCACTTCCCCACATACGCCCTTACCCAAGACCAAGTTCTTAAGCCTTGGGGGCCAATCGCAATCGGAACCGTCGGGCGGGTGCAATCCTTTGTAAACATCGTAAAAGCTCCGATGCGATTGTTTAGAACGTTAAGTCCTGCGATGTGTTTAGCACAGTCGATCTATCACAAATATCCGACAGCGGAGCGCTAATCGCAGCCCCCTGCCCAATCGCAATCGCAACGTTCCGTGTGTGCCCTCCTATCAATCGCAAGTCTTATCTTCCTGCCTCCGATCGCGATCCCCCGACTGCATCCCGACCGTTCATCCTTCTCGCGATCTGACGGCCAGCGCTCAATCGCATTTCCCCTCGCGATCGTCAATCGCAAGTCCTTCTCCCGATCCTCTGATCGCATCCCCCACCATTGATCCCTCGCGCAGATCAACGGTCCTGCGCTAATCGCACCCGCTGCTCCGATTTCAATCGCAAGTCCTTCCTCCCGTCTCCCGATTAAGTCATGGCCGTCCATTCCCCTGCTGATCCAACAACCATCGCACTTCCCATTTCCTCTAATTGCAAGTCTTTCTGCCTTCCCCCCGATTAAATATCCGCCGTCCATTTCCCCGCTACATCAACGGTCAGCGCTCAATCACTGGTCCCCTTCCGATCACAATCGCAAACTCTTTCGTCCGACTTCCGATTGCGATCTCCCGATTCAATCAGGGCCTTCCATCCTCCACGTTGATCTGAGGGTTATCGCTCTCCCCGCCCGATCGCAATCAGAAGTTTGTGAGTGTCTCCCCATTGTGCCCCTCCGATTGCGATTGTTCCAATTACATCTCCACCGTCCGTTTCCTCCCAGATCTGACGGCTCAGATCTAATCGCCCTCCACCGTGACCAAGTCCCACATTCACGCCTCCGTGTGTTGTTTTTTCGCCTTTCCCTGTGTAATTCGCCCAAACGCTAAACTTTGGGTTTTACACTGTGCGTTCATTTCTCCTCTTCTCTCCGCTGTTTCCACTGTTTCTCCATCGCTCCACCCTCTCTCCTCCTCCACAGCATTTCTCCACCACTGCCCGGTCTATAATATGTTTATTTTATAGCGCAGATAACACAGAGATGGCCAGTTCAGCATTGCCAGTGACCAGTAGAAGGAATTCAAAGGGGGGTTGGTGCCTGTTATTAATGAAATTAAATGTTTTACCCCGTATTCAAAGGACCAGGGCGCAGTTGAAGACTAATGCACACACAACAAGTCTTATCTGTGTGTATTCCAGCAGAGCATTTTCTCTAGGACAGATATCTACCTACAACGCCCCTCATATCTCCTCGAGCCCTGAAACGATTGATTCTACTGACAGAGCTTTTAAAGACTGTCTAAACAGAAGTGACGGAGGTATGGAGAGTCTTGCAGTTTCCCTATCCATGTCATTCATTCCAGAGGGCTGCACAAACTCCCAGACCATCATAAGGACTTCAAGAACATATCAAAGGTCGATCTTGGCCTGACAGAGTCTCCCAGAGCAGATTACAAAGTACACAAGCAATTCCGCAGAAAGCCATTAAGTGGTATGGGCGTGAACACTTCTGCCTTACTGTCTTAATGAGACTCATTCAATTGTTCACCTACTTCTGTTTCTTCCTCTTCTCCTATAAGAACTCCCGAGAACATATTGTAAAGGTTGTTGTTGTTTAGTTGTTGGGCAGCTTGCTATTAGAGGGATTCATTCTTGACTGTTAGAACAGTCGTGGGAGGGAGTAGCAGAGTAGTTGTATGTAATAGTCTGGGAGGAGAAGTCTGGACTGTATTAGCCATTGTGCTTATTGTACATGACTGGTTTTGCATTAATTAATCAAAGCACATTTCACAGGATCCTGGTCTATTGCTATTGGTGATGTTTTTCCTAACTCTGTTATTTACATTCTCATATTGTTTCATGTTCTTCTGGTAGGCAACATAAGTATAACATAGGATTCACCCTTGTTAGGTGCCCTATATTTCCTGCTCTCCCTACCTTTAATGTTTTCTGCTTCATGTGTATCTAAGAGTAAATTCGTGGAGTTTAACCAATGCAGTGGATGTTATTGCCTGCTGGCTGATGTATGAACTTGGGGGTTTGCTGCTTGGATGTTTATTTGTCAAATTTATCTCTATTTTTCCCTTGGAGTTGCTAAAGCAGACCTGGAGTTAAATGACCTCTGGTCCGATCTATAAGCAGCCCCTTTGTCCCTTTGAGAGCTGCCTTAGAGTATGTCCAAGCAGGTCTGGAGTTAAATGACCTCTAGCCTGATCTATAGACAGAAATTCGGTTGCTTTCCTTCTTTCACTTTCTCTCCTTAATGTTCCATTACATCATCTATCTAAAAAGATCCTTTAGTATTTATGACTTGCCCTTTGGAAGCCTTGGTTAGTGGATGTAAGTAATTTCCTTTCATGACTCCATAGCCCAATGGATGACACTTTCTCGGCCTATCCTCTTAGCTGAAACTTCCTACTGTTTTGTTTCCTTTCTCCCATTACTTTCTCAGTCTATGATCTCCTGACCAACCCAGCAACCAACCAACCAAATCATTTAAACCCCCCATTTGTGCTTCATAACTAGCCTAACATCTCACCTTGAGCTTTCAAAGACATATCACTCTTGGTTTTATTGGAGAGATCCCTCTCCGGGTCCAGGAGGGCTAGATCCTAGGGCCCCAAAGTGGTTTGATGTTGGCTAGATCCGACTATCTCATTACTGAACCTTTTGAGTTTGAGTAAGGTTGGTCCTTATCGTTTCGGGTTTTGACTAATTGTCTTAGCTGTTCTTTTGGTTCCTTGTGTCATTGGGTCGTTGAATGATCATCTTTGTATTCGTTTAGCTCTCCATCTGTCACCGTGAGCATAGATTACATTGCTCACTGAATTGGTTTGAAAACCCTATTTGCTTGGAAGAATGCATCTTGTTTTTTAGTATGTTTGATAATCGTGATTGATTGATCTCTTTGCATTAGATCGTTTTGTTCGAATTTCTCAAAGCTAGTCTCTATTTTGTCATTTAGTGTAGTAGTTAATTTTTCTTCTCATTCATCTAAAAAGACAAAATTTGAATTCTTTCTTTTAGTTCAAAAATGAAAAATGTTCTTTTGCATTAGTAGCTTTTCGTGAACAAGGAAATAACTTTTCATTTTCTACTTTCGTTGTCTTAGATGCATTAAGGATATTTTCTCTTGTATTCGATTGATTTTTGCTTTGTCATGAATCGCTATCCCTCTCTTAGCTAGCTCTTCATCGAATTGGAATAATTTTCTTTCGCATATAGTTGTGCATTACAAATTCAAGATCACATTTGGTAAGGCCTTGAAATTGCAACATTAATTCAAGATCAACTTTAAAATGAATTCAATAAACCTAGGGAAGCATTGAAGCCTAACGCTCACATTTAGAGGTCTAGGCTAGTGACGTGTTCCGACGTCATAAAACCTAGTAGCTGTCTTTCGTCACCTAGCACTAGACAGTGATAGCAAGGACTTGTGCTCCCCGTACTGTCGAGTATATAAAGGGAGAACCTCTAGGTTGCAATAATTTATCCATAGGAAGTTGAGTCTGCCGCCTTGTAATTGTGATACACCAAACACAACATTCAGGGAGACTTCCTGCATGTACGTTAAGTCCATGTTCATTTCCCTTTCATTTGATCACCAAGGTGTATATTGCAGTTCACGGAAACTTGGTACACCCACTTGCTTAGATTTCCTGAGTAGTCATTTTGGTATTTTCATGACTCTCTAAAATTGAAAATATCATTGAGCACTTGTCCTTTTGAGCTCACTTCAACCTGAAAGTGACTAGAGTCATATTTTTCCTATTTTCTTGACTCTTAAAATATGAAAAGGCATAGTTTTGTTTCAATGTTGTAAAATAAATTGCCTACGATTACACGCTGATTAAAGATACTTTCTTGGCTTGTTTTTAAGTACTTCCTTAATATTTGGTCTTGAAGCCTCGCATTGGTCATCTTGATTCTCTCCTGTTTTGAGACACAGTCACGGTGGCAGAACCACCAATTTCATCGTCTCCTTTACCAACTCCTAGTGGAGATTCTTCTCCTAAATTTTCTTCGGGGACCCTAGCCTACTAGACCTTCTGATTACTGACATCCTCTTCTCCCGAGTATCTTACCCCTTTCTACTTGATCTCCTCCTGAGGAGCCATTTGATATCAATTGGAAACCTCCAGACGCTTGGGATGGTTTTGGAAACGAAGAAGAGTTTCCCCCATTTACCTCAGAACCTTCTTTGCTTGCCACCGCTTTACTTGCCACTGCTTGTCATCTTTTCAATGATACCATGGCTTCATCTGACATGGATTCTTCGAGTCCCGTCAGTAGTGAGGAGATTCATGTTTCTACAGGGAATTATCAACTCTTCCGAGGAGATTTTCCTTATGTCTCGAGTCAACCTTCCTCGCAGTCGGTATCTCTTCCACCCGGTTATCACACTTTGGGTTAGATAATTTCTCGTGTTGCATCCATGTATCAGAACTTGACATAGTCAACTACACTGACTCCCTCAGGAAGCTCGTCTATTACTGTATCAGGGGAATCACCCTCGACTCCCATGACGTCGATGATTGTTATATCTGTCCCAGTCTGGCCCATTGTTTGTGTGGCTTCTTCAACACCAGTTGTTAGTATGAATCAATCACAGTCTTCTGATGTTTGTAAGACAATTTCCATCACTCCCATGTTACCTTCTAGGACTGTCGTGAGCATATCACAACCCCACGTTTCAGGAATCCAACCTGCTAGTAGTGCACCCATTTCTTCTACTTCCATTCCTGGAGGGTTGACGTTCGGTCAATACCTGTTGGCCATTCAACAACATAATGACGCCCTTCAGGGTTATTAGTAGCCGCAAGCTTCTGTTAATCCTCCACATCATTGTGATGTATATGGGAACCATGTTTATTTTCCTCCGATTGACCCCATCAGTTTATTTACCAACCGGGACAACCTTTGGTCCAACAAGGAAAACCCTCACAGGGACAACCTTTGGTCCAGCAAGGAAAACCCTATGGTTCATAGGGACAACCTTATGGTCCACAATGAAAATCCTTACAGGGACAAACTTCAGTCTAACACAGGCAACCTTATGTGTCTATTGGTCAAACTTATGTTCAACAGGGTGCATCTTATGTTCCCGGGGGGAAAATCTATCCACAACAGGGACTACCTTTTGTGCAACAACACGAGCCTTACGTTTAGCAAGGCCCAAATTTTGTACAACAAGGTCAACCCTCTATTGCTTAATGGTTCACCCTTGTTTTCAGGGGCAACCTAGCCCATCCCAACCATCGGGCCAAACTCTTCCACAATGGCAACCTGGTGGCTCACAACATCTAGGCCAACCTGCTCTGCAGGGACATATTGTCCTACCTCAGCATCTGGGTCAACCTGCACCCCAGGGACAACTCGCGCAACCTCAGGGCCTTGCTTATATCCCTCAAGGTCAATCTCAAGTGGTATATCATGCGCCTCAAGGCATTGCTTACGTTCCACAACAAAATCCATATGTTGCTCAAACCAGACCTGAGTGGTACACTCAGAATCAATACCCTGTCCTCAACCAGTGTATGGGCAAAACCATTAGACTTATAATCCCTATGGCCAGAATCCTTCGGGACAAAAAATATGGGGGGAAATTTTTCCCAACCTGGTTGGAATCCCAACACTGGGTTTTATCAAAGGCCAACCATGCCTTTCAACCCACAATTTCGTTTTCTCGCTATGTTGGAATTACCCGATGTGTCGAGGTTAACAAATGATCCTATCCTCCATAATCCATACTGGCCTCTAGTTCCAACTAAAATCTTGGGCGATTGTCCCAAGCTTGAAGGAAGGTCCGGAGAAGACCCCCAAGCGCATGTTATGACATACTATCTTTGGTGTTCCTCGAATTCTTGGCTTGAAGATTCAATTCAACTCCGTATTTTCCAACGAACTCTCACCAGTGCCACTGCAAAGTGGTACATTGAGCTGTCTCATGGTGTCTTTCAAGATTTCAACTCTCTAGCTATGGCGTTTCTCACCCATTTTTATTTACCAGTTCGTTATGAAACTGTAACACACCTCCTTACATCCTTGAAGCAAGATCGGGCTACTCATATTTCCGATCATATTCATGAGTGGAGGCGACGTTGTCGCTTGATCAAGTTTGAAATTCCTGATCAGCTTCTGACTGACTGGATCACTACCTCTTTCATTAGTCCTATTGCTAAGAACATCACCATGGGGTCATGTGTAACCGAAGAGAAGCCCATCGCTCATGCCCAGTACCTTGATCTCATTTACTCACAGTCTGGCATGTTGTATGATCTTTTACTTGATTCTCCGCGACATGGAACTACTACGTCTTTGGCGATGCCATCATTCGATGGAATCATAGGCTCTGTGTCTCAAACTTTCTGAAAATCTTCTTCGAATCTTGTGAAGAAAAAATCCACTTCTCCCACTGATACTGCTTCTCAGCCATCTCCAAATCCTGGCGATACCGCGGAAGTGAATTCCGTCCAGTGCAATTAGGCGGATAAAACTTCCAAGGGAAATAAAAAGTGTAAAGGTAAGGCCAAAGCCGATACTTGAAACATGATTCTTCAAAAAAAAATGCTGACGATGGTTCAAAATTCAAACAGAAGTACCCTTGTTTGATTTGTGATGAAGAGCATTACACGAAGGACTGTCCACGATGGGTCGAGGTGAGTCGACTGCCTAAAGCCACTCAGAGCACTTCAGTTGTTCTTAAAGAACCATTCCCATCGCAGTAAACTCAGTTGGTGGAACAACCTCAGTACTCTGCCCCATTTGGCTTGCAAGTTTTCATGATGAACAATCCTGCATTTGTCTCTATTTCTACTCGATTGAAAGATTATACCGAACTGCATCAGGCAGCTGAGAATGAAATCACTGATGGACCTCCTCCCCCGCCTGCTTCTGGCTCTCTTCATATTGAAAGGCCTAGTACTGAGCCCATTTTACGACCACCTTCCAAATGTGTACTCTGAAAGTATTCCTACAATCCTAATGCCCATGCCACTTAGAGTTACAGCATTATTGAGGATTTGGCTCAGGCGCCATCTGTTATGTCTACATTGGAGGTACTTTAGAGCTGTCCGTCACAGCATAAGGCTTTGTTATCTGCTATCGGAGGGGTTGATCCCGTCGATTCTAACCTTATCACTTTTGATTTGGAAAATTTCGTCCCACGTCTCCCTCACCAGCTTGCACTGATCATTTAAGTCAGGATTAACGGAAAGAATATCCACCGAGTGGTCGTGGAAAAAGGTGTATCTACATGCATAATTTCTTTTACATGTTGGAAAGCCATCGGCTCTCCAGCCCTAAATTCATCTCGAAACGATTTAGAAGCTTTTGATGGAAGGGAATCTCGCCCTATTGGTGTTCTCGCCAGTTTAACTATTGCATTAGAAGGGAAAATGGTCAACGTCGAGGTTGAAGTAGTTGATGCCAAACTCAATTACAATCTTCTCCTCAGTCGTAGTTGGACTCACACCATGCTATGCATTCCATACACACTCTTTCATGTTCTTCGATTTCTGCATGAAGGAAAGATTTTCATTGTCAATCAACTGACCTTTTTTCACTTCTACGTCTTTCAAGAGCAACGTTCCGTATGTAGATCATATTCCTATGCCTTACGAGAGCATATGGCCGGGTCTTTTCTAAGATCCTACCCGTATGGGTCTTTTTTCCCTCCCTCCTCCTAACACTGCTCAAGTCAGCATGATCTCTACATATTCCGATGCATGGATCATTCCTTCACTCGAGCAGGTTGATTCATTTGGTGATGCGATGTCGTTAAGCCCCATAGATATTGACTATTGCGAACTTATTTTGGCTTTGACTCCTCCTCCCTCTGACCACACTCCTTTGAGTATATCTCTTGACACGTATTCTCAATCCCCTTGGCACGACACTTCGGATTCTCCCAACCACTTGAACGAGATATTTCCCACTAATGAGGCTATCGTGGCAAAAATGTCTCTAGAGGATCCCCCATGGGACGATAATCATCATCATTCCTCTTTTATACCTGACCTTGAAGTTATGACTGCTTGCCTCGGGAATTTCACTTCCGAGGCTCCTTCCCATCCACTTCAAATGCCCATCTTGACACATGAAGTCTTTGTGGAAGGTAACTTGGGGAACATTATGCAAACGATGCCTATTGACATCTCCATTAAACCGGGGATTGTCGAGAACATCCACATTGGGGTTACCTGTTCTCCTGATGAGATCGAGGTCTATACTAGTCTCTTTCGAGAGTTCCGAGAAATTTTGGCTTGGTATTACGAAGAAATGCCTAGCATCGACCCAAGTATAGTCGTGCACGAGATCCCTAACTATCCTAATGCGAAGCCTTTTTTCCAGCATCTTCGTCCCATGCACCCTAGAAAGGCAGTTGCTATAAAGGGGGAAGTTGAAAAACTTCTTAAAGTTGGCTTTATTTATTCGATTCCATTGACATAATGGGTTTCTAATATTGTTCCTGTAGATAAGAAGAAAGGCACTATTCATGTCTGCATTGATTACCGTGATATCAACCGTGCTTGTCCTAAGGATAACTATCCCACTCCTTTTATTGACCATATCATTGATGAATGTGCTGGCGTGAGATATTTTCTCTTATGGATGGTTTTTCTGGGTACAACCAGATCAATATTTCTCCTGCTGATCAACATAAGACCACCTTTATCTGTACTTGGGGTACCTTCACCTATAACAAGCTCCATTTTGGTCTCAAGAATGTTGGGGCCACATTTTAGCGAGAAATGTCATATGCTTTCCTTGATATCAAGCGCATTGTTCAACCTTATCTGGATGACCTTCCGACTCATTCTGCTAAGCTTAAAGACCATCTCGATCATCTCCATCAAATATTTCTTCGTTGCAGGTGCTATAACATTCGGCTTAATCTGCATATGTGTGTCTTCTGCGTTGATTCTGGTAGACACCTCAGGTTTATCATCTCCAAAGACGAGATTCATCTCAATCCCCTCAAGGTCAAAGCTATTTTCTATCTCCCCTCCCCTTCCTCTTTACATTAGCTGCAGAGTCTGCAAGGGAAAGCCAATTTCCTACGCCGTTTTATCTTGAACTATGCTGAAGTAGCCAAAAGATTCACACGATTACTTAAACATGGAATCCCATTCCTCTGGGATGAGATTGCCTAAAATTCCTTCGATGCGCTAAAAACATTGATTATCAATACTCCTCTGTTGCATCCTCCTAATTATCATCGCGATTAATCCCTCTACTTGGCTGCGACATTTATCACTATTGCCATGGTTCTGGTGCAAAACGACGACGATGGCGACTTGCACGTCGTTTATTATTTGAGTCATAATCTTCTCGATAGTGAAACACGTTACAAAAATGTTGAGAAGTTGGTGTTCGCTGTTGTACAAGCTGTCCAACATTTTCGCCATTATATCTTATTACGCACAGTAACCGTGATTTCTGATTGCAACCCCATGAAATATATATTGACTCGACAGTTACTGGGGGGGAAATACTCAAAATGGATTGTTATCCTCCAAGAGTTCAATTTGGCCTTTACTACTGCCAAATCGAATAAATCATTGGCTTTTGCCGATTTGATTTTCTCCTTGCCTTTTGACTCTACTCCAGCTAGTTCTAGGGAATGCATTCCGTACAACACTCTTTTTCTTATTAGCACCCTCGAGCCATGGTATGATGATATCATCATCTATCTCCAGATTTCCACCTTCCGATACGAGTTGATGAAGGATGCCTGTCGATGCATCCACCATCATTTGCAACCCTATCGCATAGTCGAAGATACTCTATACCACATCGGAGCTGATTCTATTCTCTGCCAGTGTTTAACCCTCGAGGAAGCTAAGAAAGTCCTTAATGATTACCATTCTGGTACCTTTGGTGGTCACATGTATGGATATGCCAATGCAAAAAATATTCTTTGTGCTGGATATTTCTGGCCTACCATTTTTAAAGGCTGCATCGTTTTTTTCCTTAAGTGTCATGATTGTCAGATTTACCAGCGCAAGATGCGTGCTCCACCTACTCATCTCCATCCTGTCATTACCATTGATCCCTTTGCGAAGTGGGGCATCGATTTTATGGCGTGTAACCCTCACTCGACTGAGGGGCATGCTTATATTATCGTAGCCGTTGAATACTTCACTAAATGGGCCGAAGAAATGCCTACACTTACGGCTAACGGTAAGACATTTGCTCAATTATTGTTCAATCATGTTATTACCTGGTTTGGTGTCCCTCAAGCCATCGTTATCGATCATGTTTCTCATTTTCGTCATTATATGATGGATGAGTTGACTTCTAAGTTGGGTCTACGTCACGATAGCTCAACACCGTACTACCCTCCAGCCAATGGCCAGGTTGAAGCCGTTAACAAAGTTCTAGTCACTACGCTTCAATGTATGATTGAGATGCACAAATCCAATTGGCATCTCATGTTTTTTTCAGCTCTCTACGATTACCAAACCTCGGTGAAGGATGCAACTAGATTCACTCTATTTCAGATTGTTTATGGTATGGAAGCTACCCTTCCAATTGAATGTGAAATCCATTCTCTCAAGTTAGCTGTTGAATTACTGCCTAATACCTCACCAGAAGAAGAGCATATTCTCTATTTAGAGAGGCTTGATGAAACTCGCCACTTTTCTGCTCTTGTCATAGAAGCACAGAAAAAATGGATCAAAGCCCATTTTGATCAAACTATTTCCCCTTATACCATTATAGAAGGAGACCTTGTCCTCTTGTATGACCAAGCTCACGATAAGCCAGGGGCAGGAAAATTCGAACCTATGTGGCATGGGCCCTATATCGTTAAGTGTGTTTTGCAGAACAAGGCTTATGAGCTAATTGATTATGAAGGTTGTCAATTGAATTGACCCAGAAATGGGTTGTACCTCAAAAAGTAATATGCGTGAATTTCTAATGCATTTTCTTGTGTAAATAAGTGTGTTTTTCATTTTTGTACGCTTTATCTTGGTGTGCTTTGCAAACATTTTTTCCCGCTTATTATGTGTTGCTGCTTATTTTGCAGATGTCTGTTACCCCTTATGTTGGTTTCAAGGATGGTGCCTCCCGCAGTACCCGGAACCTGTCTTCCGCAGCCTGGGTGATTTATAATCCTAATGGTGAGTTGATCGATCTTCAAGGTATTTGTCTAGGCTGAACGATGAACAATGTTACCAAATATAGTGCCGTCATCGAACTTTTAATCAAGCCTAATTTCCCTTGACATTCATGCATTAATCATTAACCTAGACTCTCATCTTGTTGTTCTTCAACTTAATAGGTGTTATTCTATTAGAAATCCTCAGATATTAAGGTTTTATTTGCGTGTTCGTTTGTTAGAAAGGATTTTTTATTACATCACATATCAGCATATTCCTAGGGCAATGATCGGGTTAACTGATGTAGTAGCTAATATTGTATTAGATAGAAATTTTCATAATTTGTAAAACATCATCATCACATAATAAGATTCATACAGAATATATATATATATATATATATATATATATATATATATATATATATATATATATATATATATATATATATATATATCGAGTGTTTGCATCCACGTGCATCATAAGTTCAAAAAATATGTATGTTTTGGTTACATCCTGAGACATCATGTCTCTCAAAAGATATGCAGAAGTAAAAGCCTAGGTGTCTAGTCAGTGTCATGCTCATGGTAGCATGTCACTACCTGTACAAGCTGCCTCAATAAGCAGTGAAAACGGTTCGACACCCCTGCAGTGTGCCTCTGGTACGCGCGAGGAACATCATCAAATATTGCAGAGTCTGGGATTCTACTGGTGAGTCCCTCCAGGTTGTGTACAATTTCCTCCTCCTTGCTGCCCTCACCATGAGGGGCCACATCAAAGTCACGGGGAACTCTTCGTGCTATTGGAGACATTCCTGCAGGTATTTCTGGGCCAACATCTGAACAGACATATATTAACATCAAAACATATATAATCAAAAAAATCATAATGCTCATCAAAATTAAAAAATGATTCTTACCCAACGCTTCGTCCCAATCCTCTCCTGTCAGTAGTGGGAGATCCATATCACCTGTAAAGTCCATGCTAGAATAGGGCTAGTCCTCCACTACAATCAGTTTTCGTCGAAGCCAATCAAAGAATTCCGGTCTCCAGGACATCTATTGACTACTCCCTTATCTCGGCATCAAAGTTGCCCAACAAAAAATTTGTGGCTCTTGGGATGGTGGTGTAGGAACTATCACTTCGTGACACTTAAATATTGGTAACCATTCCAGGATGAATGGTACCAAGATGGACCAATAGCCGAACTATTTCAAATTTCCATTCTTGCATTTGGTTAATTTGCGTTTCATATTGATCATTACCGCCTCTGCCGAGTTGGTGCCATACAATCTACTGCAAGAAGTAACTGCGTCTTTGTGGCTTCATGTGGAGCCTACGATCCAACAAATCAAGTGATGGTGTGCAACACTACTTTTAGTGCCAAATCAGGAATGGTTTGGATATCCACCTTCCCGCTCTTGGATCCTTTTTGTGCCCCTCAACACACCCTGTCTATTAACATGGTCATGTTTTCCATCATAGGCTGGGTGCCTGTCAGGATTGGTGCTGCTCCCCTCTATTATCCAGTAATCAAGTATATTTCAGAGACATCAATCTCTAACTCTTGATCATGAATCATGAATCTCTGTTGATCAATGTCCCATACACCGATTAGGTACTGTAACAGCTCTGGTTGAGCTCAGACACATTGCACAATGAAGAATTTCAGGAGCTCGCAATTTCGTAAAGCCTCCATGCATCTTACATTTCCCGTGGATTCTTCATCCTCATCCCCATGTTCTCTTTCCTTCCATTCGATCACCATTTTTCTTTCACACACCTACCAAAACATGAATGGGGCCATCATTAGTCACATTATTTGATATTGAAGTGATTAAAATGGGTTAAATGGTTGAATTTTCATCCAAATCCATGGCTGCGGGTTGGCACGACTGTTTTAGAAGAATTCGCACCGATTGGCGCGCCCTCGTTAAAATTCAAAGCGGGTTGGAGCGAGTCCGTGCTCGGAAATCGCGCTGACCGCGACGCCCTAAATTAGACAAAATTCCCCTACAAATGTGAAAAAATAGATTGCAGGTAATGAAAATTACATCAAAATGCAGGCAAGGACATTGAGCTCTCACCTGAAAATACGGATTCATGATTGGCCTCCTAGATTGTCCGCTGTCAGCTCCACAAAATCACAGTGAAAAAATAATTTATTTTTACTATTTTTGGAATTTTTAATTAGGTTTTTGAGCATATTTTTTTATTATTTTAGTATTTTATCTCGGAAAATAGGTTTTACGTGCGTCTCTTATGTAGCAACAGGTCCTCAGCGTCATGACGATGAAGTGACGAGTTGTATTTTATACTTTTTTGGACTCGGTAAAAACACGAAAAAGTCACCCCCTGGAGTCATCTTTCAACTCTTTTCTAACTCTCGAAAATTGAAAATATTGCCAAGACTCTTGTCTTTTTAAACTCGTTAAAAGCTGTGATGCGATATCTGCTCAGTATACGTTTACTCCGTTTTTAGGCTTGGACATATTATTTACGAAAAAGGAATACCTTAGCCTATCGCGACTAAGAGGTTCTCTCAAATTTTGTTTTCTACCTTTTCAGACATGTAAGACTACCTACGAAAAGGGACTGGGTGGAGTTTTCTTTTGTGCTTCTTTTCAAACTCTCTAAACATGAAAATATGTCGAGTTCTTCCTTTGTCAGACTCGTTAAACTTACGTGATATCGGAAATCGTCACCATGACGTAATCGAGTTCCTCCTTCCTACGGCTCATAAAATGTACTAGGATAGATTTGTCCAAAGGGAAAACTTATATCGCAAGCATATGATATCCCCTTCAAGCTCGTTTCCAAAAATAATTGAGGTACTTGCTAGAAACTATGGGGGAAAATGGAACCAGTTATTAGTCGTACCAATAGTATGTCACTCTTGAACATGCCACTTGTCTGTAGTTTCGTGTCGGGTTGGGAACATCTCATTTCGTAATTTTCTGCCTCCATGGGTTTGGGTAATCTATTTTGGACTCCCATATTCTCTTTTCCCCTTCATCATGACCTCATATCCCTTGATGTCAAACACTGCCAAATTTCGGAGTCGTGTCGCCCAGATGTTCAAGAGAAGTTTTTCTTCTGCAGTTTTCAATTCCTGATCCTTTGTACAGTTTTGATTCACCATCATCTTATTCCTCTGTCTCATGTCGATGATTTGGGAAACATTATGGCCCTCCTTCGATCGATCGCTTCTTGTTAACTTCAACTCATTATCCAGTAAGTTGATCTAGAGACTCCCTCTAGTACCTTGGAGCTTTCATGCCTCAATGGCAAGTTCTTCATGTTCGTCGATAGGTCTTCATCATTGGCCTTCGGTCGAATGATTTCGCGGGTGTTCGACTTGAGCTCACTGTTCACACTCCGTAGATTGTACTAGTCATACCTTAGAGCCATTGTTATTATTGGTGGTTTCTCTCACGTCTATTAATAGCTCTCATCATTGGCTGGTAATAAGACGATTTTCTCGCATGTTTGACGTCAACTCACTCATTCGCATGCTTGAATTTGTACTTGTTCGGGTCAAGATGGAGCGCAAGACCATGGGTTTTTCCTAATAAAATCCAAGCTACGAGACGATTTGGTTTATCATGACTATATGCATGACTATTCTGATTGGATGGCTGCGACCATACCTAAGTCTACTTATTGATATTTTCTGCTAGATGGTTGCATCCATACCTCGGATCTCGTTTTCATATGTAATCTATTATGGATGGTGGCACCCATACCACATATTCATATATCAGAGATATCAGTTGTATTTTTTCTAGCAGTTCTACCGAAGACAGTGTTTGGTTTGAGTACGCTCTCATAGAGAATTTCACCCCTCCCTCTCTCTCGGACCTCATGCTTTAGGGGGAATCTGTTACAAAATATTTTTTCACCATCCCTGCAATCCCCATCTCGCACCTTGGAGGGAAATTTCAGTGACTTCTGTGTATTTTCATACCTTGAAAAAAGCATCATTGCATCCCTTGGCATGTCAATAAATTTTACTCTTTTGATCATTCCTGTAGCAGGCTCTCAAAAACACATGTTTCTGGGTCGGCGCTGGTGGGCAGTTATGGCCTCGCGCCAATAAGAAAATTTACACTGATCCTCATGCCCATTAGCTCTTTGTCTTAGTGGATTGCCTGCGCCGAGCTATTTATGGAATTTTTTTTAAATATAGAAGCGAATTTTCCATTCCAACCACTTCGTGAGTGGATTCATCATGATTTTTCAACTGAATAACGTCGAATTCCTCCCTTAGGCTTATTTTTTCCTACATTTTTGCAACTCCCCAAAGGGATAGGACCTCTCTTCCACCTTATGAGGGATCCCAAACCACCTTCTCCTCTCCTATAAATACATCCCTTTCACATAGTTTCAGCTAGCTGAACAATCCTTACTATAGTTGGTGTGAAGGATAAGGCAGAGAGGAATCCATTTTCAAGAGAGAGTTTAGGCTCATTTCCTCATCAAGTTCGATCCCCAACAAATTCTTAAGATGTGCCCGATTGGACTCGTCGAAGGAGCCTGCAATGTCAAGGCATTATGGTTGTAAAATCCGTTTCTCTACTTTTTAATACATAATTATTTTTAATTTCATGCAATATTTTTTGACCCTCAACTAATTAAATAGATGTAAGTGAAAATATGCTTTCGTATGATGTTACTTTCTACTTGATCTTCATGCAAGTACATCGACTTTATCGTTGAAGGGCCACGATGCTCAAAGACGAGGATCAGCGGATCGCTATTTGCAGCCATGACAGAAGTGTTGGACCAAGGTAGGTCATCTATCCCAAGTCAGTTTTCATTTATAAGCTAGGAGTCTAAAAGTCCAGAATGTTCCCTTGTTGCTAGACCCACCCTAGGGATAGAGGGATCACCTCTGTCCGCAGAGGGGATTTAACTGCACAACATATAGGAAGGCCAAAATCATTGGACGTGGAAAAGTCAAGCTGGAGCTGCATGGTGGAAGGATTAGAACACTTCCTAGTGTTCTTCATATTCATGCATTGGCCAGAAATATGATTTTTTTATGCAAGATGGATGATGCAAGTGTAAAATAGTGTTCGAGAAAGATACCTGCAAGATGGTTCGGAGAGAATTGGTATTAATGCGAGTGTTCGTATTGGAACTCTGTACAAGCTTCAAGGTAGCACTGTTATTGATGGGTGCAATAGTTCTGTGGTTACTGAAAGTGGAGCAGAAAGCCTAGCGATATCTGGAGAAAATACCATGCTATGGCATCAAAGGCTTGGACATATTGGACAGAAGGGCCTTTAGATACCGCATGGTAATGGTATGGTAGAAGGTATGTATAATTTCTCTCTGAAATTCGATTTCCGTGAACATTGTGTATATGGGAAGCATAATCGAGTGAGTTTTCCTTCTAGTGATAAGAGGGTGAACAAGATATTAGAGCTTGTGCATAGTGATGTGTTGGACATGTGTTGGTTCCATCACTAGGAAATTTTGTGTACTATGTTTCATTCATACACTACAAGGAAAATACCCTCTAGTGGAGGTTATAGAGGAGTTTTTTAGTGTTATAAAATTGGCCAAAATTGTCAAAAAAACATTTTATACAACATATGTTTTCGGTAATAGAGGTTTTGGCGGAGCTTCTAATGGAATTTCAACACAACTAAAAAAATTGGGCGGCCAAAGGTTATTACAAATGTTTTTCTCATCGGTGTGCTATTCAGGTGTCAACACACCGGTGCGTTTTGGAGTAAACGTTCCAGTGCATATCATCCAAACAATCGGCCCGGGCGGTCGACGGTGCATGCACCAGGTCATAACGGTCTAAAATTGCACTAGGCGCACTGTAGGTGATACAATGCATTGGGACATTCTAATTTGTTTTGGGATTTTTGTGGTGCCCGTAGGTCATATCAACGCATTCGTTCATAGTATTATAGAAATGTACCTATGCGCAGAATCACAGAAACACACCAATCATTCTAATTCGTATTGGTATTTGTGCGGTGCACATAGGTCGTAAAAATGCACTGGTGAGCAGTCTCACATAAATGCACCGGTGCACAGTATCGCACAAACGCACTGAGAGTTATAATTGGTATTAGTATTTGTGTGGTGCCCAAAGGTCATAGAAACGTAGCGATGCGCTTTATCATACAAACGCACCAGTGTACAGTAACTAACACACACATGCGTTCATTTTGTATTTTTTAGAAACATCGACCTGTGACAATGCAATTATTATGATTTTTTAAAATTCATTATTCATCAAAATTCGACACATCTTATAACAGTTTCATATCAATTAAATTTTTATTAGTGCATTTGAATGTGATGTTTGGATTAATTTGTTATATCATATCATAATTATTGTGATTTTTTAAAATTCATTATTCATTAAAAGATGACACATATCTTATAATAGTATTCATATCAATTAAATTTTTATTAGTGCATTTGAATGTGATGTTTGGATTAATTTGTTATATTATATCATCAGATTTCACATCTCTTCATTATAATATTTAAGCATCCATAAATTTAAGTAGTGGTGTTACATTTCACAATGACAATGGAGAACACAATAGAATAAATTAAAACATATATATATATATATATATATATATATATATATATATATATATATATATATATATATAAGACAGTCTTTGTCATAGAAAATGGGACAGTTATTGGTATCCCTTTGTCTTTCAATTGAGACACTATGTCCATTACATTAAACAAAATTTCTGATTTCACAGACAAATATTTCAAAAAATACAACGCCTTGCTTTGATATCCAAACATAATGATCATCATTCTTCACTTGAACTGTTGTCACTGCTCGAGCTACTTCCATGGCTTGGGTTATTTTGAGGAATGTTTTATTCACGTTGTTGATTGTTTTCTTCTTCTTCACCTTCCATCTACAAACATAAAAATAAACTGTAATGAGTGTATATACATTGGTGAGAATAATTAAAATTGCAATGTTAAATAATATACATCAATGTCAATCGAAAAGAAATGATGTACCATAGCAACAATTGATTCATGAACTATACACATTCTTTCAAAACCAAATTTCATGTCATCTATCAAGATTTCATCTGTTGGCACAGTTCCATACTTTGTTTCCTACAAGTTTTATGCCCCATAACAAATCATATATTTAATATAAAAGATTTTTGATCTATTAATTATATACGGAGATAAGTAAAACAAAATCGATAGAGGCTTACAAATTCCACAATTAATTTCTGATATGCCAACATATACTCACAACTCATATTTAACCCAATGTCAGTCAATTCGTCTAATGGTTCTTCTTTGTATATTAGCACCTGTTTAAAGAAATTCAATGATTATTGTTGTAAAACAACTTAAAATATACAAAAATGAAATCTAGTTAAGTTGTTATAAGGAAGTAACAATTATTCACAAACTTAGATATCAACCCTTTTCTTCCTTGTTGTCCTATTTTATGTGCTGAATGGGTTCCATTTTATTTTATTTTCTGTAATAAGATACTTGAAAATGAATATTTAATGCTAAATTGTTTATTTATCGTACCTAATCGAAAAATTCAATGATTACATATTACATTTGAAGCATGTTTTTGTTGAGATAGCTCCTTCTACAATGCAATTTTGTCCATTTCTTTGACCATCTCCTTGTACACCTTTTTAGACATTCCTATTGGCATATTTATGATATTATCTCGTTCATCTTTTGAGATTTTCATAACCTTCTTGAAAATGTAACATGACAATAAACTATTTAATTTTTATATTGATATTTGAAGAGTAATTATAACAAAAGTGATATTTATAAATAATTATAGAAAAAACATTTAAAGGAATATTAATTTTTCATTCTTATGTTCCGCTGTTGTACGTTTTTGCTATTAAAATTATGACATGTCTCATTGACCAATTCTCTAGAAACTCTTTCTGTAGTTTAGATAAAATTTGGTTATTGGAATCATTAGATTGATTTTTGTATTGTAAGTGGAAAGAACGTCTATACATTCATTCCAATGGATCCCTCAAACTTTTGTAAAAGCTTTTCCCCCTTTCGTTAACCTCCAACACCACTCCAGATGAGCTAAGGAGCAATTCATTTTCATTTTCATGTTCTATTTTTTTTTCTTTTCTTAGAACAACATTTCTTTTCTGAGTTGTTGGTCCATGTAGAACATTAAACATATGTGAATTAATAGATTGATTGAAACATGTTATCTAATAATTTTAAGTATATTATTAATGAAATTTAAAAAAAGAAACTCATATTGGATTGATAATATTTTTTCATTCACCTGATTCATCCTTTTGCAATTTTTCCATCAAGATTTTATGCTCTTTTGGTCCTAGATTAGAAAGAATCTTATCGAGCTTCGTCATTTTTTGGCTCTGCATAATACAAAATAAAAAATACATATTAGTTAAACTTACATATAGTTCAAAAATAATATTTTTTGTAAATAATTTACAAAGAACTTGCCTTTTTTACTTTTATTGATGTGCTATTAGTATTTTTGTTACTTGATCTCTTGTCAGACATTTATTTATCAATATGAAACCCATACCATATCATTCATTAGTATATTTTATAAATAAATCATCAAATTTTCTGGTAAAAAAATATATATATCAAGAAAATGGTGTGCCTTTAATGTTGTACACACCGACGTCGGTGTGTCGTGTTCTTATAAACGCACTGCCAAAACAATATAAAACATCGTATGGTGCTCTATGTCAACAACTAGCACCGATGCATTATATGTTCACCATCACACCGATTAAAACAACCAAATTAATAAAAATACTATACTGTTAGTTTTTGTAGCATATGGTGTCATGGAGGGGGTGGTGTGGCTTATTCTTATAAACGCCCCACACAAAAAGGGGACCACCATACTATGCTCTCTATCAACAAGGAGTCCTGGTGCGTTATACTTTAAATGGTGCACCGATTAACACACACACACACACACACACACACACACACACACACACACACACACACACATATATATATATATATATATATATATATTCCAAACAGTACGTGCGCAGTGTGCTATAATGAAATAGCACATTGGGGCCCATTTTTACATATGGCGCACGAATTAAAAAAAAATCTATTTTTATTTATTTTTTATCAAACGGTACGTGTGCGGTGCGCTATGATAAAAAAACGCACTGGTGTGCTAGGTTACGCAGGGCGCACTGATTAAAAAAATTCAGTTTTTTAAAAATTCACGCAAGGGCCTACATGGATTGGGATCCAACTATGCAAGTCGTCCTGTGGGTTAGATGTCATAGGCCTCTATATATAGCAATACAAAACCTATAAATATAAAATGAAAAGCCCTAATTCTGAAATCTCAAAAACAAGAAGAAGCAAGGGTAGAAACAAAAATAATGAAGGGTTTAGGATAAAATGCGTTTTTGTTTTTATTTTTATTTTTATTTTTTTATTATTTTTTTCATTTTTTCTGAAAATGAACAGTAAATTTAAATTTTTTACTTACTGCATAAAAAATACTGCAGAAAATGTAAAAAAAAACAATAAAATTTAATCATGAGATCGTTTGAAATTCTATGGTACAGATTTTGAATCACCTGAGTTTCGGAATTCTGATTATCTGAATAGTTCTGTTCGAAAGTATTTCGCTGCTCCACAGTGCTCTTGTGCTCTCTTGCTCCAGGTATGTCTCGTGCAAATCTCTGGCTGATTTTTTTTGCAAAAAGACTGAAATAATGAAAAGAGGTTAGTATTTAAAGAATTTTTTTATGAAATTAGATTTTCAAAAATATTTTGCTGCTCATTTTTCAATTTACTGCTTTTTTTTCACTTAAAAAAAATAAAGTTGCGTTTTTTTTGTTTGCGGCTTTTCGTCACCGGTGTGTTAATTAATTACACTACACCAGTGTGTCAATTAATAACACAACACCGGTGCACAATAACTAAAACGCACTGGTGCAGTGAACTTTACATTAGCACTGATAACAATAAGTCCATTTTTAAGGCACCGTAATTACTTTTAGGTGTGTACACCAAAATTTATTGTCGATTTTTCTCAAATGCAAGGAGAAAATATCAAATTATATCGAATGGAAAATACTTCAAAATCCAGCCCGTTCCATAATATTTCTCAAAGTCCATTGCGGAGTTCTCCCTATCCATCTCGAGACTTAATATTTACTTCATATTTTATTTATATTTTCATTATCTAATTGAATTTATGTTTTTTATCCATGTCAATTAGCTTAATAAAATTTATAATGTATACAAATTATCAGGTTCAAGCATATTTAGAATCGAGTTCATATGCACAAAATATTCAAACAGTTCCAAAACATCAGAAGCTCTTATCAGGAGCAGCATACTGCAAGGCACATTTGGTAGATGAAAATGGACAGCGGCTTCACCCTGCCAATTGTAACAATATTGCATCTTCTAGCCACAATCCTGGGACAATGATGGTAATAATAATTTTTTGATATATTAATGTAATTATTTCAATGTCAAACCAATTAATCATGCATTGTCAATGTTCTTACTAATTGATATCATAGATTTTGTACTAATCATGTTCAAATATATTTTTTGAATTTATTAGGATTCTAGTGATGATGAGTGACCTACCTATCATCTTCCGTTGCACCCCACGACAATTTCAAATCGAGAGAAGGATTAATTAAGAGAAAAAATAGGAGAGGAACTATACCAAGAATGGTTGAATCAACCACCAATTTAATTCCCACTATGTCCAGATTCACCAATTAGGAATGACTATAGCAATAGTAGTTATTCACAAGTTGGCAATGGAGGCAATCAAATAGAGGTTGGTATGGATTATTACTTAAGGGATACGACTACCATGGAGACAATGTTGTTAGATGCATTCCAAAACAATGATCAGGTAGGGGATGATGCTCATATCGATGACACCTTTTTCTAAAGCCTTAAATTTGATTCCCACACCCCTCTCTTTGGACCTGGCGGTCAGTCAAAGTCTACCCATTTTGGGACAAAGATGTTACTGTACAACTTGAAAGCAAATTTTGGCTTGTTGAATGCATGTTTCTCAGAAATTTTGAGGTAAGTTACCATAAATTCATCCCTTATATAATTTTGAGAAATATAATCACACAATGAACATTACAAATGATCAATTTTATAAAAGTTAATAATTATATCGGAATTAATGTACATTTAATATTTTCCATGATCACCAACTACAGGTTATTCAAAGATAAGGTTCTTTGGAGTGATAATGTCTTTCCCGGTAGCTGTGAAGAGGCAAAGAAATTGTTGAAAATGTTGGGTGTTGAGTACATATCATATCATGCATGTCCAAATGATTGTATTCTATAGAGAGGAGAATATGAAGACAAAGAGATATGTACGAAATGTGGGCATGACAGGTATAATAAATCAGAAAAGAAGGGTAAATAACGTGGTCCTCATTTTAAGATATTGAGGCACATGTTTATAATCCCATGGATTCAAAGGCTCTTTCGTTGCAAAGAATTAGCTATGTTGCAGGGATAGCATGCCTCATATAGAAGTGAGTTGGGAGTTATGTGAATCCCAACTAATTCAATAGCCATGAAGCATATAGAGGATACATCGCCTGAAAAATTCAAGGATGAACTACGAATTCTACAACTCAGCATAACCATGGATGGTGTCGACCCATATTCCCTCGAGAATGCCAACTATTCTATTTGTCCTGTAGTAGTGATTAATAACAATATCCCCCCATGGTTTTCCGTGAAGAATGAACATCTTATGTTGGCTCTCATAGTCCCTCGTAGAAGACAAGTGAAGAATATGGATGCCTACTTACAACCACTGGTAGATGAATTGAATGAATTATGGGATGTGATAAATGTATGCGATGTATCAAGACCCATCGCAACAGAGAGGAGTTTTACATTGTATGGCATATGTGCTTACACGACACATGAATATCCAGGCTTAGGAGTTTTCACTGGTTAATTACATGTTTATTGATTTTTTTATATACGTAACACTATTCTTTCCCATATTAGTTATTTAATTTTTTGTAATTGTTTTGATCTTCATGATATTCTTTAACGTGCCATGCATATAAATTGTATACAATAATCTCACAGGTATTGTAACAAAAGGGTATTTTGGATGTAAATGTTGAGGACCTTCTATGAAAATTAGATGGTCCAACAACCTACAAAAGCCAGTGTATGACTGTTCCAAGGTATTCCTCCCAGAAGAATACCCTTACAGAAGAGAAGCATCCGCTTTCAATTGTAAACGAGAGAAAACCCAAAGGCCTTCAATAATGACACCAGCTAAATGGCTTAGAGAATATGAGAGAGAGAAGGAGAAGGAGTTCATAGAAATGCTCAATTCAAATGGGGAGCCTATGATCGATGATCTAGAATTATTCGACTCCTATGTTGAGAAATTTCCCATTGAGATGAAAATGAAATCTATCTTTTATAACCTCCCATATTGGGAGCATCTTAAGATTACCCACTTATTAGATCCCATGCATATATTTAATAATGTTTCATCTTCTTTATGGAGGCACATATCATCGAAACAAAGTGACACATTAGTTGTTAGGAAAGATATTATTACTTCAAAAACTGAAAATAAACATTGGCCAAGACGATTAGAAAGTACAGGATCAGAAGCAGGCATTGGTCCCGATAATTCATTATATTTCAAAGAAGGTGATGTCCCATGGATTTTAAAAAAAGATGATCTTTCTTTGGCAAAGGAAGTTGCAATGGGTGTGAGGGTGCCATCTTCATACAGGTCTTCACTACGCTGCTTCACCGTGGATGACCATTTTTCAGGGTTGAAATTACATGGCCATTTTAATCTTATAAGATCATGTATAATGTCAAAAGCATGATTTTATTATGTTTTATATTAATAAATTTTATCCCATGCAGGGATCATAAAACATAACTAATTTTGTATATTATTGCACATGTTTAAATAACTTTTCATTGTCATTATCCTTTGTTCGTGTGTGGGTGTGTGAAACATGAATTCCCCCAAGACCTAGGACATGCCATATCTAAATTATCTGCATTTGTACTTTGGATCACGTCAAAGGAGATTCATGTGGCTATCATTCCATAGTGGCGTCAAGATATAGTTGAGATTGTTTGTATGTTTGAGAAGGAATTGCCGACGAGTTTCATGGACTTGCAAGTTCATCTTCTAATCCACCTAGTAGATGAGGTTGAATCAGTTGGGGTGGTTTCTTGTTGTTGGATGTTATTCTAAGAGAGGTAAATGAAGAAATTGAAAGGTTTTATTCGACAAAGGGAAAAACTCGAGGGGTCTATGGCAGAGGGGTACATATCGTATGAGTATTTCTATTATGCTAGTGAGTACATCAAGCACATCGAAAACAAACCAGGTGCAGTGATTTGGGATGATGAAAGGGATGAAGAAAAAAGAGAAGGGGAGCTGCTCCAAACGAATGGAAAAAAGCGCTTGAAAAAGAGTAAGCGACTTATAATTTTTCAAATTTACACAAATTAAATATTCATGTTTAACTTCAATATAATGTACATTTTGATCTCTATGTACTATATAATGTCAGTTTATTTCATGAGTCAATGCAGAAATTGAAGCAATCAATAAATTTGTTCTTTACAATTCCTAAGCGACACAACCGTGGGTCGCATTGTACGAACAAAAGAGGATGAAATGGGATAGTGACCGAAAAGAATTGAGATGGTTGAATGGTGGAAGTGTTCCTTATCCTGATCATTTAAAAGAAAATGCGCTGAAAATATGCCCCAAAAACTGGGTTGCTGACCAAGTTAGAGATAAATATGGTGCAACCGGTCATTACCCACGTGCTGAAGAGGATGCACTAAACGTAGGGATTGGGTGCACCAACTTGGTAATAATCTATTTAATTTATATGCACATTTGAAAGTTAATAATGCACCTTTCAAATGTAATTACATCTATATTTCATATTTTAACTGTTGGGTTTCCCAGATGCGGGTGTATAGCTGGATTATTACTATGATGGGACTTGGGTCCGGCAAGTGGAGGGGACACTTGGCCACCCACGCCATGCCATGCGGGATAGTCTTCCATGAAACACATTCATCAAAGCAGCATTTAATCTAAGCAAAGACCGATATCCGACCATTATACTCGCTCGAGCCTTCATATGGTTTTCTCTGCACCCATCTTCTGATCACATTTATGAGATTTTAACGCCGGGAGAGCATCGAGGCAACTCTGAATTGAGTTTTAAGATGGAGGATGGTAGAGGGAACTTAGTCGCTCCTCCTCCACTACAAGCCTCTGTTCACCTTTTGCTATGCGACCCTGCTACCGCACTGCCATAGGTAGAAGGAGCCATCTTAGTTGCTGCATTGAGTTAGGAGATGGGCTGCACCTTTCTCGAATTGGCCTCTGTAATCTAATCACTGTCACTTTGGACCTCCTTTTCACTCCGCTCACTCCTAGCTCTATTACTTCGACTCCTCTTTCGCCTTCCTCTGAGCCCATCACCATGCTGCGGCTGCGACATCGCATGAGAAGTCGAAGGTGTAGCACCAGGAGTCGTCCCCAGCGCACCCCATCCTCCTCCAACTCTAAGTCCTCTTCACCCTCCTCTGATTACTATATTGGTAGATACCCGAACACTCACAGTGGGAGGGGTAGATTCCAAATTTCCAGCCTCAGAATGGGATCTCCTACACCTGCCAACCCTATTACTCTAGCTTCAAATATGCCCCAGAAAACTCAATTCTTCTTCCACTTCTCCCTAAATTGACCCCGTATCATTGCTTCCATTTCAGTGGTATTCAAGGAGGAACCCCAGTTGGTTGACACCAGCACGCATCAGGGAGGGAAAACCTCAGCGATGGCTCAGGACATGGACAAGCAGCAGCGGCCAGTGGACAAGGACAAAGGAAAAGCTCCAAGTGATGAGGAGAAGGTTCGTTGCGGGCGTGAGAATTCCAAGCAAAGCGCTGCCTCAAGGGCGGACAAGCCAAGGGAGGATGATGACATGGAGGCCTACAGGTGCCTCATAATTGAAGAACCTCATCCTCATCATGATGTTTAATCATTCCTATTGTGTTTGGTTTTTGTTTTACGATTCCCAACTTGATGGGATTGAACTTGAATTTTTAGCTATGGTATCTAGTGGTTTTTGTCTAACAGTCTATCATATATTCAAAGTACAGTGGAATCCAAGGCTGATACCCCTGCGTGGGCAGCACAGTGGCACAATGTATGGACTGGATGAGTTTCCCCTAGTGGGCAGTCAATTTTCTATTTCTTTTGTTGAACATGCCACACTTCTGGGAAAAGACAAGGCTTCGGCCACGACGTAAATTATTCTCCCTCTTTAATAGATTTAAACTAATTTAGAAAAAAAAATATTTTAACTGTTGGGTTATTATAAGCTGACACATAACACTATGATTTTTTTACTTTTATATAGGTTCATTTGTTCCCATCTATGTGGGCATACAAACACCATTTTCACACATAAAATGCCAATGATGGACACATGACATAAGACTGTGGAGTGGAAGTCAAGTTCAATCAATCTAGTCGATCTACCGTGATCAAAACCTAGTAGGAGGGACATTGGGCTACATTAGAAAGATATAAGAGATCATTGAAGTGGATTTCTCTTTTTTCCAATGTGCTATTTTTAGGCGCAAGTGATGTGACACTTTTGATCAGAATAATGTAAAGGAAGATTGCGATAGTAGGCTGATATGTATCAAATATAGAATGATGTGGGATGAAGCTAAGGAACCCTATAAGCCCCCAAAAACACCGCAAACACTGCAACCAGGTGTATTTTTACCCAGATGTGATGGACAGGGATTGGTGGTTCGTAATGAGACATGACCCTAGATCAAAACATATTTTTGAGAACAATAGTGTTATCATGCCAAGAGAGTTGGAAGATAATAAGGGTGATCATGAGAACTGAGAGTGATATGACACATGTGTTATTTCATCAATATTTATAATTTTTAATATGGTTTTTATACAGAAAAGGACTTAATTAGCTTATAACTTATAAGAATCTTTTTTTTCGAAACATTATAGTATGTATTTTGAATTAATTGGTAATTTGCATTATATTAATGTTAAAATCAATATTTCACTTGATAATTTGCAATTATGTTGATCCCAAAAACAATGGTGTACTGTATAAAGTTCCTTTTTATTGGAATGTAGATCATAATAAAATAATGATAATTCTAAAGTACATGAATTTATTTGCATTATTTTCTAAACTTTATTATGTTACAAAAATTCATATTATTCTAGATTTATTATTTTACAATTATTTACAAATTTACAAATTTAAAAATTTAAAAAATTTAATAAAATCATTTCACATTAATACAATTAAAATTTTCACATTAATACAATTAAAATTTTACAAATATTTTACATACAATTACAATTAGAATTACAATTTGAAATACAATTAGAATTACAACTTTACAATTTCACATACAATTACGATTACAATTTTAGAATTTTACATACAATTACAATTACGATTACAATTTACAATTGCAATCGTTTCACAGTAATACAATTAAAATTTTACAAATATTTTACATTCAATTAGAATTAGAATTAGAATTAGAATTACAAATTTACAATTTCACATACAATTACAATTAAAATTACAATTACAATTTTAGAATTTTACATACAATTACAATTACAATTTTAAAATTTTACATAAAATTTATAATTACAATTACAATTTTACAATTTTACATATATACCATTACAATTACAATTTTAGAATTTTACATACAATTACAATCATTTCACATTATAACAATTAAAATTTTACAAATATTTTACATACAATTAGAATTAGAATTAGAATTTTACAATTTCACATACAAATACAATTAAAATTACAATTATAATTTTAGAAATTTACATACAATTACAATTACAATTAAAATCATTTCACATTTATACAATTAAAATTTTACAAATATTTTACATACAGTTACAATTAAAATTAGAATTAGAATTAGAATTAGAACTAGAATTTTACAATTTCGCATACAATTACAATTAAAATTAAAGTTACAATATTTACAATTACAATTTTAGAATTTTACATACAATTAGAATTACAATTACAATTTTACAAGTTGACATACGATTACAATTAAAATTAAAATTACAATTACAATTACAATTTTAGAATTTTACATACAATCAGAATTACAATTACAATTAAAATTTTACAAATATTTTACATACAATTACAATTAAAATTAAAAGTATAAATACAATTACAATTTTACAATATTACATACAATTAAAATTAAAATCTCAATTACAATCACGACATAATATTTAATAAATATCATGATTTAATATTAAATTAAATAAACATCACGATCATGATAACCATTGTACAAACATCATATTTGACTAAAAAACACATTCAAATTCACTAACATCATCTAATCATCGTGATCATAATCATCTAACAAAACACAATTAGCATTGTATAACATCATCACAACACAAACATCAAATATACATTTGATGTAAAATAACTACTATCACATACATATCTATCTGCAAGTTGCACATTAAACGAACATATCTAACATGACCTAACAATATACACATCAAGGTCATCACCAACATGTAAATTAAGTACAAATGCAACATGAACATAAAATGCATGGAATATATATATATATATATATATATCATATCAAAAATATATAACTGTAATATAAATGTCAAATATCAGCTGGTGGTACATCATCAATAATAGTACTAGTTGAGGCCTGCTTAGTCAATGGTGCAGCCTCGAAAAGCTCAGATAGATGTCGATCATCACGTGCCTGCTGATTTGGTGGTGCCTCATGCCGATCAAGATCAATTGCCGACCACTCATGATGACTCAACATGGATGGTCCAACCTTCTCATGATCATGAGTACTGCTAGATGCTGCAGGTTATTGATCACGATGACTCAAAATGGATGGTCTAGCCTGCTCATGATCATGAATTCTGGATGTTGCAGGTTGAGAAGGCTAACTTGACGTGGATGGTCCAACTTGTTGATCATGATCATGACTGCTGGTCGATGCTGCAAGTTTCTCATCTATGGCGTGAGGTGAATGATGATCACTCCCATAATCGTGATCATCAGATGATACATCGATGCTCGACTGTCAACATACTACGTATCGACCACACCTATGTCAAAGGGCCCTCCTCAATCGGGTCACTAAGCTGGTAGCTCCTATGACATGCCGGATCAAGGTGAACATGTCACGTGGCATCGATATCCACATCTCTACCAGCCTAGCATTGGCCTGTATCTCTCTCATGGTGGCAGGCCTGACTCCCCCCTTCGCAAGTAGTGCATAGAGTTGGTCGCCCAACTCCATCCTAAATCTAGTGTTAGGTCTACACCTCGCAACACTAGCCAGTACCTACGCTACATGAGGACCAGGTCTGTTTGCACCAGCTTGATCCTCGACATATGCCATCTCCTGATTGTCATCAGGATCTACACCTGGATCATTTGGTGGCAGTGGCATCTCATCGCCAATAAATGACCCAATGTCTGCAAAATATATATAAGTACACAACAATAATTAGACAATTTCATTAACAGTTTAATAAAAAAATTTAAATAACATGTTAGAATAAATTTAAAGAAAACACTAATATTACCTCTATAATCCGACGACTCATCATTTGTGAAGAAGATGTTGGCACACCGTCACCAATCCAAACGAACATATGGACAGGGGACCAGAACGAAGGGATGCTCATCAACATTGGCTAGCAACTCCAGTACATTATGCGATATCCTCGTGGAAAAATTTCACTTGCCCCTCTTAGGCATCATCTGTCCCCACATCTGCATCCGTACATGCAACATCGACCTACAAGGCTGTCAAACAAAAGTAGGCCTCATCTCTACAAACCTCTCAAAAAATAAACAAAATATCTCTAAAGCAAAAGGGAAGTTCACCCTCCCTTGTGCCTGAGCACGACATCTATCTAAAGCTGTACAGAAATACCGTAAAAAAATGGCTGACCACCTCATAGGTCATGGCGCCTGTAATAAAGAATCAAAATAAAATAGAAGCGGCCAACTAATGTGTTTCTTGTCACTGGTATGGTGTGCAATGGTCGAAATCAGTAGTGAGAGGCACTGCACCTCCTCTCCACCAAATGAAGCAATACGTAACTGCCCCCCGGAGGCCTTAAAATATGTAGGAGACAATATATCTTCGATAATGTATCTCTAGGAGTACACTAACTAACTCACTGTTGCATAGCCAATGGGGACCTCTGGTAATGAGGGAAAACCACCCCTCTCCTCGATAGGCTAGTAATGAAATAGATTTCCTCCTCAATGGGTGTGTACCACTAGTTAGGACCAACCCAGAAAGCTTGTCAGTGGACATTCCACCTATGGATAAGCTGTCGCAAAAACCCACCATGGCCCTTTAGGGATGTAGCCTCCTCATAGAACTTGAGGAGGCCTATCTCCCTTAGGAGTGCCTGAGTGGCTGCTGTAATAGGGCGAGGGTACATATCTCTCTCCCTCTCTAGTGCCTCCTACAAGCGAACCACGCTATACTGGTTCGTTTGTTGTTGTTGTTGTTCCCTTTCTTCTCTCCTCTAACGTTGCTGAATGATTAACATATTAAATAAAATTTTTTTAATTAAATGAGACATATATATATATATATATAATTTTATTTTATTTTTTTGAAAAAAAAAACAGTCGGTGCACCACAAAAAACAGGCATGCACTGAAATAGTGCTTCATTTTTTGTCGCGCACCGGAGGCGGTGCACCTAGAAATTTTTAGCACACTGCCTTCTTGTCATTGTTACAAGTTCAACGATGCAGTGGTATAACAGACCGTACCATTGACTATGTAAAAATGCCAAGAGGGTGGTGTGATGACCAAAATATGAGCCTCGAGGCGTATAGTTTAGGAAGTGCATTGCCATCCTAATATCACTACATATTCAACGGTGTGGTCATTTACATGACCACACCATTGACTATGTCCACTTTGGGATGGTGGTGCGTTGAATAAAATACCCGCCATGGGGTAGATATTTCTGCCAACGCATTGCATTCCCGCAATTCAATATGGTCAATGATGCAGTCGGTTACCACCACAATTTTTTAAATTTTAAAAAAGCACGGTGCGCCATTTTGGTACCACCCTAGAACCGGTGTGGATATCATTAGCATCGATCGTGGTGCGACTTGTAAATTACAGACAACACCACGACCGGTGTGAGCTGAACGGCTCAAGCGCACTGTGTGAGATTTTTTTTTTTAAATAAGGTGAATTTTAGGTAAATTTAGAAAACTAATTCGCTAAAAGGTTTAATTATGGAAAAATAATTAAAATACCTATACATTTGGCCGTCGAGGAGGCATATTGGCTATAGAATTTGGAAAAGTAAATATGTCCTCCATTTTGAAAAATTCGAAATGGAGCTGGTGGGAAATGGATAGTAGCAGTGCAATGGGAGCACCGATGGCAGGGCACCTCACACAAGGTAAATTTTCACTGGTATTTGAGAGCTTTGGAGCACTAAAAAGTGAAAAATGCGGATTTTTGGCCGTAATTGTTTTTTTATTTAACCATGTTCCAGTGCGCGGGTTTTCTAGGTGCACCAGAAAGTTTCTTACAACCACACCAGGTTGTTTAAGTTTTGGCACGGGGTTTTAAGACGCACCGATGTTGAATCTTTGTAGAGCACCAATGTGCTATAGTAATGAGACACACCAGGTGGGTTTGTACCAAGCGCATGGTGTCCCGGTGTACCAATTTTTTGTATGCACCAGCGCTTTCTCTAGTGGAACACACCAGTGTGGTTTAGGATGAGAAACACATCGGGAAAAAAAACATCCGCAAAAATCTCCACCCGCCAACCTCCTCTACTAACCTCCGCTACAAACGGATTTCCGGGATATTTTTATAAGGGGTTCCTCAAAAACATCCACTAGAGGGTATTTTATTTGTAGTGATAGATGAATTCTTAAGGAATACATGGATATATTTCTTGAGGAAGAAATCCGAAGTCTTTGACAGATTTAAAGAATTGAAGGATCTGGTGGAAATTCAGACAGAGAAGATAGAGGTGTTGAGTACAAATAATGGTGGAGAGTTCTGCAAGAAGGAATTTGAAGAGTTTTGTAAGAAGTGTGGTATAGCACGGAAGAATACTACTCCATAAACACCTCAAAAAAATGAACTTGTAGAAAGAATGAACAAAACGTTGATGGAAAAGGAAAGAAGCATGCTCAGCGGTACTGGGTTAAGACAGGAATTTTGGGCAGAGGTAGTGGAGACTGCATGTTATTTGGTTAAAAAATCACCTTCATTAGCGTTGGAGGATAAGACTCCACTTGAGGTATGGACTGGTAAGAAACCCTCTCTTTCACATGTGAGGGTATTTGGATGTGATGCATATGTACATGTTACAAAGGAGAAAAGGACCAAGTTGGATAATAAATCTGAAAGGTGCATCTTTATTCCGTATAAGGATGGTTTAAAAGGTTACAAGATTTGGAACCCAGAAACAAGGAATATTGTGTACAACCAAGATGTGGTGTTTAGAGAGGTGAAAGATGTTGTTATACATGAAGTCATACCAAAGGAACCTGGCAAGATAAAGTTTGAGATAAAGGAGGATGAATCAGACTCCTCAACATAACAAGATTCAGAAGTGGAAGAGTCACAAACTCCAGCTGTGAGAAGATCAGTTCGAAAAAGAAGGCAACCAGAAAGGTATAGTCCATCTAATTTCTATTCAAATTTTGATTTAACTATCACTGATGATGATCCCCAGACTGTCAGAGAGGCAGTTAATTCAAAGGATGGAAAACTATGGAAGGAGGCCATGGTTGATGAAATGGCATCCTTGCACAAAAATGAGGCATGGGATCTGGTGGAGTTGTCGGCTGGAAGGAAGCCCATCGGGAGAAAATGGGTATTTAAGAAGAAGATGAATGTAGAAGGAAAGGTGGAGAAATAAAAATCTCGGTTGGTAGCAAAAGGTTACTCCTAGGTGTTGGGAATTGATTTTGGTGATATTTTTTCTCTTATTTCCAAGGTTACTTCTATTATATTACTTTTATTTGTTGCCGCTGCATTTGATTTTGAGGTAGAAAATATGGATGTGAAGACAACATTTTTTCATGAGGATCTAAAGAGGAGATCTACATGAAGCAACCTAAATTCTTTACGGTGAAGGGTAAGAAATAACTGGTATGCAGGTTAAAAAAGTCTCTGTATGGGTTAAAATAGTCACCAAGGATGTGGTATCAGAAATTTTATACCTATATACGGGGACTTCGATTCACCAGAAGCAAAGTGGATCACTGTGTGTATTTTAATTAATTGGTGAACATGTTATTTATTTGGTCTTGTATGTGGATGATATGTTGCTGATTGTAAATGACAAAGAAATTATCGAAGATTTGAAGACCCAAATTTTCTCCAAATTCGACATGAAGGATCTTGGTGCTGCAAACTATATTTTAGGCATGGAAATTATGATAAATTGGGCAAAGAGGAAGCTCTGGTTAAACTATAGGAAGTATGTCGAGACAATATTGCATAGGTTCAATATGCAGGATCGTAAACTGATGAAGGTTCCTATTACTGTAGGTGTAAAACTATTTCTCGAGTAGTGTACCAAGACACAAGAAGAAGAGGAGGATATGTCCCGTGTTCCATATGCAAGTGAAGTGGGTAGCCTGATGTATGAAATGGTCTGTACTATACCAGACATTGTACTTGCACTGGGATTATTGAGCAGGTTTATGTAAAAACCAGGGAAGGAGCATTGGACAACAATGAAGCAAGTTTTTAGATACTTGTGTGGCACTAGTGATTATGGTTTGTCCTACCAGGGAAGACCAATATTGGACAAAGTTTTGGACATTCGTCATTTTGGTGATGCAAATAGGGCTGTAGATATGGACCAAAGAATATCTACAAGTGGGTATGTGTTTATCCTATTTGGAGGTGCAGTCACTTGGATGAGTAAAAGACAGTCTGTAGTGGCTCTTTCAACTATAGAGGCAGAATACATGGCAACCACTCATGCAAGAAATGAAGCAGTTTGGTTGTATATATTATGTTCAAGTATGGGGTTGGTTCAACGAGCTATAAGGATAGACTGTGGTATCCAGAGTGCAATTTTATTGGCTAAGAACCCTACGTATCATTCAAATACAAAGCACATTGATGTTCAATATCACTTTGTGAGAGATATGGTTGAGGATAAAAAGGTGTTGCTGGTAAATATTGACACTTTGAAGAATGTTGCAGATGCATTGACGAAGTTTGTGAGCACTCCGAATTTCTCTTGGTGTAGAGAAACAATGGGTGTTGTAGGGCTGGACTAATGACTAAGCTCTCCTGCGGCCTCGTACGGAAAGAAAAGAATAAGTGGGAGAATGTTCGATATGTGTTATATTATTTCCACGATTAGTCGCACGCGCATGGTTTTGGTGGGCGGGCCCACCTATGGTTTTTTGCATGGGTTTGCACATGGTTTTGGGGCATGATGGTTTTCGACCCCTGGTATTTTGTAGATCCAATCAAGGGAACTTCGTTTATGTTCTAATGTAGGGTTAATGGATTGGGGTTTATGAATGCTTAGACATGTATATATATGTGTTGTAACACTAAAAGGAATATAATAAAAAAATCAAGCTGGTAGTCTCGATTGGGGATCCATGGGAAAAAAATTGTGTATCTATTTTATTTTTTATGCTCTCGCTATTGTTTATTTTCTGTCTTTAAGAATTCTTTTGCAAATAATTTCTGTATAGCGTTAAAACCTACAAAAATAAATTTCAGCGGGGAACTCTTCACCCACATTTGTGAGTGGAAGAGACACTCCTCCTCCTCTGGATCTTCAAGTTCAATATTCTATACCTTGGTGGTGGTAATGGTGGCACTGGGTTATGTATCAATAATTTTCTTTCGTTTGTCGTTCCCCTTGTTAGGTTCAGGCTTAGAGGCTGAGCATGAATTAAAATCTAAAGCTTTTAACTCGACAACCGAGACACTCATTTGTGTTGTAAGTAGGGTTCTTGTGGAGCTCACACCAATTTCTTGTGTCCTTCATCATATTTGTGGTGATATTATTTTCTTGTGGATTTGATTTTTGGTACTGGGCCATTCCACCTTGGATTTTGTTAGGTGCTGGTTTTGCACATTTTTTCCTACACTTATCTCCCTTATCTTGCTTCGTAAACTTAACTTATGGGATTATCTTTACCCTTTTTCCAACCTTTTTACCCTGACTTGTGTTGTTTCACCTTGCTTTTGTTTTTTTTCCAATTCACCAATTATTATGATCTATTATACATTTTTATGACTAACTAATGGTGAATGTTTTGGAGAAAGATCGATGGTCTTTTGTTGTCATTTTAGATGTCAAATATCTCGAACATGAAGTTCACAGAAGCAGTTCAAATGGTGCTGTTACAACAAAGAGACGCTGTGACACCGTGTTATTACAGACCTGGTAGCAATTTGTTGTTATACCCTGCTGTTACAAAATCGTTGGCGAATCACTGATACAGTTGTACCATTGACTGCTCTTGTCTATATTGTTGCTGATCTGTTCCTTGGCGGTTGCACTACAACTGTGTTTTGTTATAATAGTTGTAGGAGTTATCAACATTATATTTTTGGGATAATAGCCTAAGGGAAGTTTCGATTGTAATCTTTTAATTCCTAATCAAAACTTTATTAGGGAGTGGTTATAACTGCATGAGTTCTATTTCGATCAACATGAGAATCATAAGATTCTCATGATTGATCTATTCCTAAATTTTTTGATGTAACAACTATCTATCTCTCGACCCTAGAGGTCAAGAGGTTAGTGAAGAACAACATTGTTTGCCTCTGTAATTGTGTTCAAATTAATACAAATCATATTGTTACTATTGTTACATGTGTGATTCCATTTAAGTTTGGTTAAATTTTCTTTTCTACCTGCGCCCTGCTAGGGAGGAAGGGCCCTCCTTCTTAGCAGGGATTGCAATGGTTACAATAGTTGTCTGTTTATGTAATTGGATTTCAGTTTATGTATCATTAAAGTGTTGTTGCTGTTGTTTAGCTGAGAATATATCTGCTTTGATTTCTATACAATATATGTTGTTACACATCTGATTATTAAAGACTCCAGCTGGGTAATAGTATGTGGCACGCTAACAAATCAATTGAAGTGTGATTTCAATCTTGTGGATTATTTTATTTCTACATGAGTGATTTATTTCCAACATTTTACTTCAACAACGATTTCTTTTCTTTGAGACTGCTTCTGGTTGATGTATCGGAATAGATAGTGCTACTGCCATTGGAATAACAAACATCCTTGGATTGATAATTAAATGTGTGTTGTTCAGTCATTAGTAAGTGATTTATATGCCCCAACATTTTGGTGCCATTGTCGGGGATGGCAGTGACGATCCAATCAATCAAAGTTGTTTCTTAGAAATTAAATTTCCGTGTGTTTTTATAGAGTATCTCCAATGATACAATTGTCAGGCAGTAAGATGAGAGGTAAGAACCTGTGCAGCGCTCTAACAGGCTTGAGCTGGCTTGGCAATGTCTTGCTGGGATACTTAAGAAGTTGAATTTCTGAGCATTTTGTCTTTTGTTTAGAGTGTTTCTAGTGCTGTAATTGCTGGGAGGTAAGATGAGAGCTAAGAACCTGCACATCGCTCTAAAAATCCTGAGAGGGCTCACCAATGCCTTGCTGGAACACTTAGGAATTGAATTTTGGGGTTTTTTAGGGTTTCTTCAACTATACAGTCGTTGGGCAATAAGACAAGAGGTAAGAACCTGTGAATCGCTCTAACAATCTTGAGCAGGCTCACTGCTGTAGAAACTGAAGCACTTATAGGATGAAATGATACGCATAGGGCCCATGTGTGCCAGTAGGACAACATCAACATATAAAAACACCCCCCCCCCCCCCCACTCTACCAACTATAGGAAAGACGAGTCGTAAGAAGGAAAAGAAGAATGAAGATTTGGGAAGGAAAACATTCGTTGGAGACCTGATTGCAAGAGAAGAAAAGGAAAAGTCCACTTCATACAGAGATAATCGGAAGACAAGACCATAGAAAGTGGCTACCACATCAAGGCCTAGACCATCGGTGTCTTCCGTGTCTGGACCTCACCATCCTTTGAACATCATATTCAATCCTGATATCAAAACTATGGATTTAAAACAGAAGTGGAGAATCATTGACCAAGATTTGAGAATTGAAGGACACAGAGAGACTAGTGGGGATTGTCAAGAACCTAAGAAACAAAAACTAGTTGATCATCAATTAGAAGTTGGTAGTGTTGTCAAACAGTTGGTCCTGGAACATCAAGATCCTTTTATTTGCCAGTCTCCCGTGCATTCCGAGGGCAGCTCATCTAATTAGGAAGAATCAGCTATGGGGGATGAGAATGTCAAGACCGATAGCTCTGTCACCTTTGAATTCCCAATAGCAGAAATAAAAGATGAAGCTCCTATGAAGAACATCCATTTATCATCCCTACCATCCTTTCAGAGGATGGCTATTGAAGATCCTGATACCTTCCTATTCAAATTCAATGTGCTGTGTAGAGATTATGACTACACTTCAGATGCCTAAAAGCTAAAATTATTCCCTGATACTTTGAAAGGAGCAGCATTAAGATGGTTTATGAGATTGGGTGTTGGCACGATTTGAACATGGAACGACAATGAGAAGCCTTTCTCTTTAAGTATCAGGATTGTCGCCGAACTAGGGATTTGAAGGACGAAATTTTCAGGATTGCACAGAAGGAAGAGGAAAGCCTGGAGGACTATCTAAAGCGATTCCACTATAACTTACAGAGGTCTAAGTTCAGTAACTTGGATCTAGAGATCCTAAAGCCAATATTCTTAAGAGGATTAAGAGATGATTGTATGGAAAATTTGAATATAATAGGAAAAGGAGATATATCGCAAAAAACATTTGAGGAGATAATGAAAATCTGCCTATGTAGCTCAAGAGGATCTATGAAGGGAAAGGTTTCAGTTCGGGTCCCTTCACTTCAGATACAGAAGTCCAAAAGTGGAGGGGTAACCAGATCAGAAATCGAGAATTTATTCGAAGATTTCAAAACCGATCTCCTTAGCACTCTCTTTGCCCAGATCACTACGGTACAAGTCAAGAAGGCACAAGCATAAGCTGAAGCAGCCTTAGCAATATTCTTTCCCCGATGCAAAATGAAATATTTGGAAAGAGAATGTGGATTGAATAGTGTCAGCTTGTGCAACATTTGTGAGTGGGTGAATTCTACAATTCAGTGTCCTGAGTTTCCCAGACTAAAGGCACTACTTCAAGAATCAAGCGAGGACGTTCAATATTCTTACTTTATCAGATCAAAGAGACCATGGAAGCCGCGACCTACAGGTATGCATACAGATTTTTCTTCTTTTTATCCTTGGAATAATGTTTAAAACAATTAGCAATATCCATGGCAGTATCCCACTCCTTCTTTAACACAATTTCCTTCACCATGGAACTAGTGGCCATCTCCTCCAGCAATGCAATATCTTTCATCACAACCCAATCCTTGGGGTTATAACTGGAGAAGTAATGGACAAGGTCTAGTACCCCCTCCAATTCCAATACAACAACAACAATTACAACTGATTTCTATTCAAAATCCTACACCTTCTGTTCAACCCCTATTACCTGTACAACCTAACCTCAATCCAAATAATAAGGCAGCTCGAAGCATGGATGCTCCGATTACCCTCTAGACTTACCTTATCACCCTTATTGGACTTAATGAGGTTCAACTTCGATCAGAGAAAGTAATTAGATTTAGACACACTCCCATTATTGTCTAAGAAAGTGAATCACCCAGGAAGGATATGGACGATCCTGAGGCAGCTATTACACATGTAGCAACTGATACAGCACCCGCAGTTACACTTGTAATTGCCAGCTCGTGAAGGTCTGCTGTTTTTACAACAGCTAATCCAAGTAAGGCTGGTACATCTATGGTAGCTGACCCGGCTTTTAGCATTCAGAATCCCCCATATCCTCAACGATTAACTGAAACTAGGGTGGTCTTACAACCTGAATCCGAATTCCTTAAGGAGATACAAAAATTATATGTGCAGATTCCGTTGTTACAAGCTCTTAAAGAAGTGCCTATCTATGCCAAAATAGTGAGGGATATATGCGTTAAAAGACCTGGAAGGAAACCTAAGGACCCTGCTACTATCCATGTCTTGGGAAAATTGTTCGATCTTATGATTGATCAACCTTTGTTAACTAAGTATAATGACCCAGGGAACCCCACAGTGACTGTAGATATTGACAATCCTCCTATAACTAATACCTTGATTGATCTAGGGGCAACTATTAACATTATGACTAAAGACCTCTTCATCTCTCTAGGACTTCATGGCCTTAGACCTACACCTATAGTTATTGAACTAGTAGATAGGTCTCGTGTTAAGCCCGAAGGGATGATTGAAGATGTGCTTATCACTGTGGCCTCCTGGAATTATCTGGCTGACTTTCTTATTTTACAAACCAAATCCAATCTGGGGGGTCATCCTTTAATTTTGGGGAGACCGTGGATAGCCACTGCAGATGCATATATCGAATGTAGGTCTGGATCTATGGTGATCTCAGATGGGCAGGCCACTCAGAACCTGAATCTTTATCTCCCAACAAAACCTTACATGGATTCGAATAGTCTCTGGTGGGACAAATTTGTTCCTGAATATGATTTTTCCCTACCTCTTCTCATGCTTGGAAAAGCACAATACTTTAAGGATGAAACAAAGGACGATATTATCAATGGTTTTATTAGTAATTCACTCCCTCCTGCCTCCATTAGAGATTTGGGAGAAGAAACTGAGGAAGATGATGTAATTATTGAACATTTGAAAACAACTCCGCTTAGTAGCAATAGTCTCGTTGAAATCGAACCTGGAAAATGTTTAAATATCAATCCTAACCTAACTTCTGAACAAAACATACTGCTGATATAACTGTTACAGAAATACAAAAAGGAATTTGCATGGGACTATACTGATATGAAAGGAATCCATCCTACCCTATGCACTCACCACATTTACCTTAAGGAAGATTGCAAACCTGCTAGACAACCTCAGCGTCGAATGAACCCTACACTTAAGGAGATAGTAAAATAAGAATTGCAGAAACTCCTTAATGCTAATTTCATCTACCCAATTTCTGACAGTCAGTGGAGGGTCTGTATTGACTATAGAGAACTTAGGAAGGCCACTCAGAAGGATCATTTTCCCTTACCATTTATTGATCAAGTTTTGGACACTCTTTCTGGAAAAAGATTATTTTCATTTCTAGATGGGTTTAGTGGTATAGTCGAACACAGATTGCTCCAGAAGACCAAGACAAGACAACCTTTACTTGCCCATGGGGTACTTTTGCATACAGAGTCCTTCCTTTTGGTCTTTACAATGCATCAACAATCTTTTAAAGGGAAATATTAGGTTTTTTTTTTCTGATCTTTTGAATTATTGTCTTGAAATTTTTATGGATGAATTTACACCCTACGGGGATGCCTTTGAGACATCATTAACTAATTTGGAAAAGGTGCTAGAATGTTGTGAGAAAACTAATGTTGCTATAAGCATAGAAAAATGCCACATGATGATGACCGAGGGAATTGTGCTGGGAAATTTCATTTCAGCGGAAGGAATCAAGGTAGATCCTACAAAAATTGAGGTAATCTCGAGAATCCTGACCCCTAAGATTCCGAAAGAGGTACACAATTTTTTGGGGCATGCAGGATACTATAGGAGGTTTATAGAAAATTTCTCAAAGATTGCATTTCCTTTATTTTCATTATTAATGAAATATGGGGAATTTGTGTGGAAAAAAAAGTGTGAGCAATCCTTTCTAAAGTTGAAGAACTGTGTAACAACAACACCTGTTTTACGAGGACCAAACTGGAAATTACTGTTTCATATTTCTACAGATGCATCTGACATGGATGTGGGTGCTATTTTGGGGCAGATGGAGGATAGCAAACCTTACGCTATATATTACATCAAAAATAATTTGACTCCAGCAGAACTTAACTACACTGTCACTGAGAAGGAATTCCTAGCAGTAGTGCACGCTATCAAAAAATTCCAGCACTACATCACTGGGTATAAAGTATTTGTACACACTGACCATGCTGCCATTCGATTTTTGATGAACAAACCTGTTACTAATGGTAGAGTTACACGATGTTTATTGCTGTTACAAGAATTTGATATTACTATTGTAGATAAACCAAGAAAAGATAATGTAGTTGCTGATTTCCTTTCTAGATTAACTATAAGTGATGACTGCACTGCCACTGATGATTCTTTTCCAAATGAGTATATTTTCCATTTCTACTCACTCACAATGGTATGTAGATATAGCCAATTAACTTTCTGCAGGGAAATTTCCACACCAATTGTATTCCAAAGAAAGAAGGAGGATTATACAACAGAGTGCTACCTACTCCTGGATAGAAGGCGATCTCTATCACATCGGGCCAGATTTCTAGATTAGGCGATGTGTTAGAGAAGATGAGGTATTTGAGATCCTAAAGGCTTGTCATGAAGAACCTTGTGGAGGGCACTTCGTTGACAAGAGGACAGGACATAAAGTAATCTCAACAGGGTACCATTGGTCAACCATATTCCAGGATGCCAAGAATTTTGTGAAAGGATGTGATAGTTGCCAAAGGATGGGCCAGCCTATAAAATCATATGAGATGTCGTTACAGCCTCAGATAGTAATAGAAACATTTGAGAAATGGGCCCTGGACTTTGTGGGGCCAATAAATCCTTCATCACAACAAAAAGCATACATATTGGTCTGCACTGATTATGTCACAAAATGGGTCAAAGCAAGGGCATTACCTAGAGCAACAGAGCAAGTTATTTCAAACTTCTTGTTTCAAGATATTTTTGTTCACTTCGGGATACCCTAAGAGATAGTGACAGATGGGGGTCCTCAGTTCACATCTCATTTGATCAAGAAGTTGGTTGAAAAGTATGGAATCCGTCATAGAATCACCACACCCTATCATCCATAAGCAAATGGGAAAGTAGAAAGCGCCAATGAAGTCATTGAGGGAATTTTGACAAAGACAGTAGCCAGCCACCGAAAAAATTGGGCTGAGAAAATTCCAGAGGTACTGTGGGCTTATAGGACAACATGGAGGAATACTATAGGCTTATCACCATATGAACTGGTGTATGGTAAGAATCCATTATTCCCCATATAGTTTGAAATAAAGACATTGAGAATAGCATTGCAGGTTGATCTGGATTTGAGTACAACACAAACTCAAAGATTGAACCAACTCAATGAGCTGGAAGAAAAATGACTAGCTGCGATCCAAAAAACAGAAATCATTCAACAACAGAGAGCCAAATGAAATGATAGGGTTAATAAGAAGAAAAGTTTCTAGAAAGGAGATTTGGATCTTTTGTACGATTCAAGGTTCAAATATTTTAAATGTTAGCCTCTTTCATAAAGGCAATTATAAATCCAAAAATACATAAATAAAATAATGTAAAGTTAGGATAAATATATTTATTAAATTAGAATATTTAATAAATATTAGAGATACTTAGAAATAGTATTTGTTAGTAAAAATAGGACTCTAGAATAGAGTCGTTTCCTAGGCTCTAAAATAGGAATACAGTTAGTAGAATGGTTAGAAGGTCATTTATTGTAAATGGACACTTTTTGATTTTCCAAGTGATCCATAACTAGATTAAGTTAGAACATAGAGCTTGTAAATAGGTTAGTTTCCTAATTTCATTGTGTAGAGTGTGAGAGTGAGAGTTTACGTTTGTAAACTCCTACAATTTGTTATATAATCTTTTTCATGATCAATAAAGTTATGTGTCTGAGGACACTTCTGAATCTACATGTGGTATCAGAGATGGATGGTTTTTTCGTTTGGGATATAACACGAGTAATTCTGCATTGAAATTTTTGGACCGACCTCAGAGTGCGAAGGAGCTCGGATGTGTAGGCTCCACTGGGGGACGAAATATCGACAGCAGGAATTAGCATACACCGGTACTGTCTGTTTGCGTTCCATTTTCCATTATAGAATTGTTGAAATACAAACAATAGGTACTTTTTAATGTTCTTATAGCGTGTGCCATGATCGTGCTTGTGTGAGAGTTTGTCTTTCGTGGAAATCTGATCACGTTGTAACGTGAATGCGATGATGCTCTCAAATCTGGTTTCTTTACACGAGCCACAACAATATGGAAGCCCAAATCAATCGACCCTCTCTCGAAGGAGAAACGTAATTCTGTAACAAAGTCTCTATATTAAAGAATATCTTTGAAGACCGATGGAGCATTTGAAGAACGAGTGGATGCGTTAATTGCATGTCGATCGAAGTGAAAGAGTGAATCACCAGATATTAAGTTTGATGATTTTTTATTTTATTTTTTTGAAAACATGGTATTTGAAAGCACATCCTTGTCACGCTTATTAGTTATAAATAGCGATGTCAGGCTGTCTTGATTTCTCCGGTTTGTTTGAAGAAGAGGTATGTTATTTTCTGTGCCTACGTGGTTTCTTTTCATTCACTAAAAAAAAAAATATGCAAGCGAAACATTCTTGTCATTTAAAGTAGCTGGTGGCATTGATTAAAAGTGGATTGAAGAAGAAAACCATTGAGATTTCATGCGTACCGCTCAATGCCATTTTGGAGACAATTTTTTCATTTGTTGCTTCAAATTGTTGAGGTGACTGTGTTTGTAAGAGTGGTGTTAAACTTCTAGAACCAGCGCCGATAGAGAGGACAGAATTCATTAGTGTAGCATGTCTACATCTAAAAAGGAAAACACTTTTATCTTCTCCACGATGGTCGTTTTTCCTTCATGGAAGATGCTGGTATAGGTGTAGTTTGATGGGGAAAAGCTGGTTCCCTGCCTATTCAGATGATGAAGGTTCTGTGGTGCCTCCACGCAGGAACAAACTACGGCCTTTAACTTGCTGGAGAATTATTTCATATCCATCAAAACAATCATTTCAGAGAATTGTGCCTTTAATTTAATTAGTGAACACTGCTCACGGTAATTAGAAGTTATGTGATTTTTCCAGGAGATAATTGTTTGAAGAACCAATGTTTTCCAGGAATCGTTTGCCATAGGAAGTTGCTGAATAATACGAGGTACCACATCTGCAGTAAGTTGCTTCTCTCTACTATTTTGATAAACTCTCCTCAACAGAGAAGGTGCAGGAATCAAATTCTGCAACTAAAAATTGGTCATTTCTCTATGCACCAAAGGAAATTGAACAAACTGATCTGTGTTAAAAAATTATAATTTCGTACGTCACTTCTCCAAATACATGCCTTAAATCTAAAACGAAAATCCTCCTTTTGTGACTTCATAAATGTTTTTCATTAAATTTTAAGAGGGGAGTATGTAAAGTGAATGGTTAAACTTTACATACGTAGGTTGTAAAAGAAACTTTAAGTGACACTTTTTTATTAAGTTTGATTCACTTTTTAAAAGTGAATTCATCAATTTGTTATGTAAAATCAAAAAGAGACTTATTATAGTCATGAGAGAGAATTAGTGGAGAGTGTGTTTTAATATTTTTTTTTAATGAGTGAATGGGAGAGATAAAAAGTGACTTCCTTTGTAATTGAAGTGATAAGGTGTGAAAGTTGAAATTTGAGAGTATTGAAATGAATTTTGAAGTGATAGGAATATTTTGTATTATTTTGGAGTAATAAGGGTGATGTTTTGAAATCTTTGAAGAGATAAGTGTGCTTCAAAGAAATAAGGTGTGAGTGATCAGTGCACACGTTTTTTGAAGAATTTTGTTTCCAAAATTTTCAAGCATCAGATTCTCATTATTTGAGAAAGCGTCAGTGACAATGTTGTAAAAGATGAAAGGTTGATGATCTCAATACTCAATAAAGACATTATTTTTTGGTGTTAATGTGTCCTAGATCCACCCGAAATTGAATAAGGGGATCTTAGGTACACCATGTGTGTTTGTGATGGCGCATGTTCTTATGGCTTCATGTTGTTGTTTTTGATTTGTGTCTAGTTGTGACACATCAATAATTTCATTTAATATCGCATACATAAAGTTCAATATTAGCAAGCACAACACATGTAACGAAATAGATGCAAGCTCAACACATGCATTTGTGTAACTACAACACATAATCAAGGATTGTCTACATCAACATTCTACATCAACAATCAAATTCATTTAGTCAAGTTAATGCATTTCAAAGCAAAGTCTACATCAGCATTCTTGCAAATTCATTTCAAAACTTGTGATCAAATTCATTGCTTTAAGTGAATCATTAAAAATTCATTGTTAATGAATTTTTAAGAGAACAAGTGAATCATTAAAATCATTGTAAGCTTTCTTGGGTGCATTGTCAACAGTGTTCGACACCCTTACTTTATGCAAAATCAAGTGAGTGCATGCGTTTTTAAATCAAACAAGAAACAAGTTCACATCTCTTGCAAGCAAGCGTGATTATTCATTCAAGGAATTTGCGTCAAGACAGTACAAAGTTCAAACCTTCAAGCGAGCCAGAGTGAAGTTCATCATAGCAACCATCAAAGCAACCAAACAAGTTAAAACAATCAAGAAAGTTGAGATCGACATCAAGCGAGCGTGGCTATTCATTCAAGTGAGCGTGAAGTCATCAAGTAAGTTAAGTGAGCACTTAAACAAACGTGATCGTCATCAAGCGAGCGTGAATTCCGGAGTTTAAGCGAGAAAATTCTACAATTCTAGAAAGTGTTCCAAGCAAGCGCAATAAGCAACAAATCAAGCGAGCGTGCCATTCAAGTCACATAGCAAGAGAGCCTGTCATTCAAGTACCGATATCAAGTGAAACAATTCAAAGCACGACATCTCCGACAAGACAGCCTGATTTCAAGAGCACAAGTTAAAATGGCGCAACATATTCAGTTGTTAAACATTCTTCACAGTTTGATCATCTCAAGTGATGAAGACATGGTGCAAGTCAGCAAAGAAAATCTTGATGATCTTTCATGGCATCTACAGCAAACACATGAAACCATTCAGTTTCTTCAACTCGAGTCGCAACTTCAAAGGATTGAATTGCAAGAAAAGTGTGATACTTTCAAGTTTTTGAACCATCCAGATGATAAGTCATTCATTCAAACAGCTTCAAGTGTCGAAGTTGTTCCAGTTCCAATTTCTTCCAAGCCCATCATCAAGCCCTGGGAAGAAATTCAAATAACAAGAATTGACGAGGCGTAGGATATGTCAACAATGACACCAACCTGCATATCCCAGATTATTCCAAGCCAATTAAGTTCGTCAGTGGAGGATTTATTGCACAACTCACCTCAGCAAGTTCTAAGAAAGTTGCAGATAACCAGCAATGCACGCAACCCAAAGTTGCAGACAAACATAATTGCACGCAACCTGAAGTTGAAGTCCAACCGAAATGTTCTCATTGTCAAAGAACTGGTCATATGGAAGATCAGTGTTTTGATCTCCATCCTTGTCGCCATTGTGGCAAGCCCAATCATTCCTCAGAAAAATGTCGCAACCAACAGAAATCAACCAGATTGAAGATACATTATGAATGGATCGACCCTTGGAAATGGTCATCCACGGTCAAATGATTGTCTGAGTTCTACAATCGCATACAATCACACATAGTACAACCAACAATGATAATATGATGGTACTCTCATGCAGTTGAATGGGGGAGTACACCAGTGTAAAACTCCTGCACTTAAAGGGGGGGAGTTCAGGAATACTTTCCAAGAGAAGTGTCTCTCCATTCAGCTGAAAAAGGGGGGAAAATGTCAATGAAATTGACAGTGGTTGTCAGACTGAAAGTCTCGACAAAACCAGCAAAAGCAGCCAGTGGGCATATTCAACAGCCAGTGGGCATCAAAAAATTTGCCAGTGGGCATTCGACAGCAAAACCAATAATGAGTTGTTTTTGACATCATCAGCCAGTGGGCTTTCAACAAAATTTTGATGTTGATTTCATGCAAAGGATAGATGGATCCTTTTGAAACTTGGCACTTGATGGAGTTGTCAAGCAACATTCAGAGATGAATCAGACATACAGCTGACTCATGGTCTCTTGAGATTGAAGATTTTTTCAGCATCAACTTGAGAACTTGGAAGATGGTTCCTCATTCTTCTTTTGGATTTATCCTTGAAGGGGGGAATGTTAGCCTCTCTCATAAAGGCAATTATAAATCCAAAATTACATAAATTAAATAATGTAAAGTTAGGATAAATATATTTATTAAATTAGAATATTTAATAAATATTAGAGATACTTAGAAATAGTATTTTGTTATAAAATATACCTAGAATAGACGATTTCTCAGCGCTCTAAATAGGGAATAAATTTAGTAGAATGACTAGGTCCTTAAAAGCGGATACAATATTTGACAATGGACCTGCATGAATTGGTCACCATTGACAAGTAGCAGATCGCCAAGTATTGGTTAATGGGCACCGCCTAAGGCTATATCATCAACCCGCTTCTCAAGGAATCATTTGTCAACATTGTCACAAACTCTGATCTTCATGTTACGATAATAGGGGGACATTCTCCTCCCCACGAAAGTTGAAATTCCAATAAATGCAACAAACATGAAAAGCACCTCAGGTGGCAAATGTTACACTGCTTTTGTTTATATAAGAAAAGAAAAACAAAAATAAATCTAATTGTGAAAACTCCTTTTTAGGGTCATAGTTAGACAGCCAGTAACAGTCGAAAACCACTCTTGTGGTGGCTGTTACACCCATGTTTTTCTCCTTGTAATATCATCTTCCCTTTTTTATATATGTCATAGGATGATGGTATTCATGTAATTTTTTTTTTTGTACCAATTTCTGTTGATCATTATTTTTTTGAGAATAATCCAAAAGTTTTCTTGGCTGTTACATATGTAACAACCGACAACCATGATTATTGTTCTTTGTAATTCATTCCATAAAAAGAAATAACAATGCTAGCTGGACACAACAATATGAGCGTTACATGCGGGATGTCGTCAACATAGTTCTTCTCCCAACGCCACCGCAGGTACGTCATCAAAAAGGTAAATTATTGTCATTATAATTCGGTGATTAATTGGAAAAGTAGTGACACTCTTGTGACGGCCGTGGGCGGCTGTCACAATTAAAGCGGGGGAGGGGATATGACTTGAAATGATTTGAAATTATTGCAAAAAGGCTACAACCATAAACAATCTATTAAATTCACATGCACCTAATCAATAACAGAATTACCAATAACGACTGAATCTAATGGAAAAAGTGTATGTGTAGAAAATCCCATCACTTTCCATAACAAGCTATTTATGAGTATTCGTGTAGGGTACGATTTGGTAAATCCTTGAAAGTCGCCACCCTTCGTCAACCTTCTTTCGAAACCTTGTATCCTCATTTGTAGACTCGTTAATTGGGATAATCAAAGGTGCTGAGCAACAGCTAGAGACACAATTATGTTACAGCAAAGAAGAGAACTCAGAAACTCAGTAATATTACAGTATTTCCAGATCAAGAAGCAAAGTTAGGAACAAACAACAGAAACGGGTGGAGCAGCAGTCAGGCATGAGCCAAATTCTATGGATGCTCTGCAAAATTTCCCTAATGCTTACCACATATTTAGAGAGGCTCGAATGGGTTGAGTTTTTTCCAAAAGCTTGAAGGTTCGGACAATGCCATAGCAATTGAATTTGTTCAGAACTTTAATGATAATAAAACCCGAGTAAGAGGTATGAAAATGGAGGTGACTAAGGAGGTGATTGCCAGGGTAACCTCATTACCAGTTGAAGGGCAGAGGTGGTTTAATAGGAAAACCAATGACCCCTCCTTGAAAGAGGATTTCCTAGTAGGAGAAGAGAAACTAGAGAAGAATGGAAGAGGAATTGACAGAATGTCACTTCCCCACCCTTGGGAAGATGTTGCCCTGGGTTTGATCAAATATATTACCTGCGAAGGGAGGTCTACGATAGTATTCAGCTATCACTTTCCTCTACTCAACCACCTTCAACATCAACAAAGAATCAATCTCCCATTCTATTTGATTGGAAACATCAAACACATGGTAGCGACAGTAAAAACAACAGCACACCCAGAGGCATGCGTGACTAATCATGGACTTATTAAGCTCATTGTGCTAGATGCCCTGGGTCAGCAGGGAAATAATTGGGAGGAAATCAAAAGGAAAATACTAAGGACAAGCCAAAGTAAATAAACCACAACCTTAAGAGAAAGTAAGCCAGAGGAGGAGACCCAGACTCGACCTGCCGAAGTGAGAATTGGGAAAAAGCCTATTGATAAACGAATTGGGGACAAAATACCAAAGTAGAGAGTGAAGGTCAGCATACTTGTAGAACCCTTACCTACGACTGAGAAGCAGACATAAGCAGAAGTTCCAGAAGAAGAAGGGTAGCCTTCCTCATCAGGTAAGGACGAAACCAATGCCTTATGTTTATAAATTGAGAAATTAATAAAAGAAAATGAGGAATTGAAGCATAAATTATCTGAGGGAAGAGAAATCCTGATGTCAGTATGCATAACCTTTTTTCATAACTTAACAGCAGTAAGGTATAATGCCCGTAGAGAAAATATCAGCCCTATGGAAGTAGAAACAAAACAACAGGATGTTGCTACACAATAACTTGTTGATGATACTGTTGTTACACAAAAACTAGTAGTTAAAGTAGAGCCTCCTGTAATAATCAACCTAGATGCCGACCCACAAGAACCTGCAGAAGCCATGCCTATTATAGCAGAAATAACAGTGGACGCAGAGGAAACTCTAGGTAAAAACAAGGGGGCTGATACACAAGAACCCACCGAAGAAGCTTCTGTTACACAAGAACCAGCAGCAGAGGTGGAACAACCCCATGAAGCAGAGGTTGGCACACCTATTTTTGATGAAGATATTGAATCCATAAGAACACCAAGTCCCACCTCGGGAGGGAACTCTGAGAAACTCCTTATAGTCTCTATGTTGCAAAAATGGAAGCAAGAAGTGATCTCCCTTCGGGATGGGATGATTTCGCTAAAAGAAAATCAGAGGGAAATAGACACTTTACATAAAAATGGATTGAAGCAGAATTGAAGAAAAAGTGGGAGGATTACAAGAAGAAAGAGGCTCTGAAGAAATAAGAAGAACAACTGTTGCTGTTACAGGATCAGATTCGAGACCTCACCAATGATAAACAGAAATTTCATGATCTCACCCTCAACTTGTTGGGTTGTAGGCGACCTTCTCCATCATATCCTATTTTTCTATGGGAACGTTACTTGTTGTTTTAATTGAAAGTCATTTTGGAGGACATACCTTATGCATGTTCCTCCACTTGTACATTTCTGGATGTTTTTTGTGCCTCAAACTTTGATGAGCAAATTTTGTTGTGCGAATTGTTTTTATACAACATTATTTGTGAACATGTGAGTATGTAGATGATTGTGACAGTATTCTCTTATATGGGAGATATTCAATTAAGGGCTTTTGTATCCTTCATGAGGAATCAGATTGAATGGAATTTGGCCATTAAATCTATGGAAACTAATGAGGAGAAGACAACATTATGGGTCTGGGTGGAACCAGGATGAGCTGTTGAGCTGAGAAGAGAATTCAGGAGAATATTGAGTACCCCTGGGATTAGAGGACCATCGGCCACTTATAGAAGAAGAATTATGGACTTCTATCTCAATCAATTTGCAATGATGAAAAGCTGAGCTTTGACAGGATGCTTAAAATGCACGGAAGCCAGTAGTGCTGAGTTATTAAAGGGAGATCCATTCTCATTCCAAAATTTTGTGGTGGTTGTTACACATGTACCAGCCTATGCACAAATTGTACAATCTCTTGGAGATCTATGGCTGGGATTAAAGTTCAGGTTTCCTTTGATCTGGTTTCCCATTGAGGATTACCATATCAATTATGAATTAAGAAAGTATGAGTCAGAATCTTGGGTACAATAGTTGATGGTCAATCAAGGATACAGGTCTACAGAAAAAGACACAACTATTTCTTATAATCTCACAAATCTGCACCGAAGGTATTCCCATGAAAGATGAGTTTGCATGAGGACATGCAAGTATTTCAGTTGGGGGGATATGTTGGGTGTTGGTTTTGCACATTTTTTCCTACACTTATCTCCCTTATCTTGCTTCATAACCTTAACTTATGGGATTAGCTTTACCCTTTTTCCCACCTTTTTACCCTGACTTGTGTTGTTTCACCCTGCTTTTGTTATTTTCCCAATTCACCAATTATTATGATCTATTATACCTTTTTATGAATAACTGATAGTGAATGTTTTGGAGAAAGTTTGATGGTATTTTTTTGTCCTTTCATATGTAAAAGATTCCGAACATGAAGTTCACAGAAGCAGTTCGAATGATGTTGTTACAACAAAGCGATGCTGTGACACCGTGCTGTTACAGACCTGCCACCAATTTTTTGTTTACACCCTGCTGTTACAGAATCATTGGCGAATCACTGATACAATTGTACAATTGACCGCTCTTGTCTATATTGTTGCTGATATGTTCCTTGGTGGTTGCACTATAGTTGTGTTTTGTTATAATAGTTGTAGGAGTTATCAACATTATATTTTTGGGATAACAACCTAAGGGCAGTTCTGATTGTAATATTCTAATTCCTAATCAGAACTTTATTAGGGAGTGGTTATAACTGCATGAGTTCTACTTCGATCAACATGAGAATAGTAAGATTCTCATGACTGATCTATTCCTAAATTTTCTGATGTAACAACTATATATCTCTCGACCCTGGAGTTCAAGAGGTTAGCGAAGAAAAATGTTTTTTTGCCTCTGTAATTGTGTTCAGATTAATACAGATCATATTTTTACTACTGTTACATGTGTGATTCCATTTAATTTCGGTTAAAGTTTCTTTTCTACCTGCGCCCTGCTAGGGAGGAAGGGCCCTCCTTCTTAGTAGGGATTGCAGTGGTTACAATAGCTGTGTGTTTATGTAATTGGATTTCAGTTTATGTATCGTTAGAGTGTTGTTGCTGTTGTTCAACTAAGAATATATCTGCTTCAATTTCTAGATTGGAATCATGTTTTTCATGTATTTTTCATTTTTCGTGTAGCAAGATCCATAAAAAGTATGCAACATGGGTACTCCTTGGATGAAGAATTAAGTTTTGCATCCAACAAGTACTCCCACTCGAAATTTGAGTAAAAACTTTGGGAGATAAGTTGAAAATATGAGTTGAAAAAATAGTTTTTCTTTTTTCCCTATAAAATTTGATGATGTAATCAAATCTTATTTTATTATTTCCACTATTGTTTTATAATTTCCTTAGGAGGCCCATTTTAAACCTCAAAATTCCCCTAATGGTATCAAAGGTTTATAATGTGTTAGCAAGTGGATTTGACACTCAGAAAAACATCAACCAATCACAAAGTGAATATGAACAATCAAGACGACAGATCATAAGATCATAGGTAGGCTCCAAAATTCTAATGTAGATAATATTTGGAGGGTGTTTCCACAACGAAAACACTTGGTGAAAAACTGGAAGAACTCCAGCTTATATTCTTAGGTCTAAATTTGGGCACAAAGTCTTAGTCCTTCAGGAATTATTGATTCATTGTGTGGATTGTCTTGGTTTCCGCATTTGACTCAGTTATAGATATACTCTTTTCTATTCCCTTTCTCAGTTGAACACGTTCACAAAAATTTCCATATCGTAATTGTTTTGATCTAGGAGAAGGGTAATATGTATAGTCATGAGTTTGAATGGCCATATTTTGAATTTCATCTGCAGGTCAGTACCCAATGAATTTTCTTACTTCACCTATCTGTGCAAGAAGCCTTTCTCTTCTTTCACCTTTTATTTTATTTTATTTCAATATACATTGGAATTTTATTGACGTTTATATTTCCAAGGTGGAAGAGGGATCCAAAATTATTGAGAGAAAGAGATTTTTTTTCCTTCAAATAAAGTTATACACACCTATAAAATTGATATGCTCTTTATTTATTTCCCCCTTTCCCTTCTTTACTTGATTGGATCAACAAGAAAACACCTCTTAATTACCATACCAAGTCAATGAATGAAGATCCTAAAATGGATGCGAGCATCATGGTTTTGCTTAAGGAATTTTGTTTGAATGGATTATATTTTACATTCAGACATCTATGACCTTAAAATATGTGGAGCCCCAAACAAATAAGAGGAATACAAATTATCCAAATTTTTTGTATCATCACAATTGTCGTTTAAAAAAATTGCCACATAGTTTTTTGAACCAAATGAGAGAAATTTTCATGCATAGTCTTATTGAAAAAAACCTTAAGAAAAGACATGACATGAAAAGAAGAAAAAAATTAAAAGAATAAGAAATTGCAAGACAGAAAATAAAAGGAACATGTAAGACGAGAAACAAAGACAAATCAAATACAAAAACTAGATGCAGGGAAAAATGGAAGGTGCATGTAATGCAAAAGAAAATTAAAATGCATCTAGGCCTACTCTTAATCTAACCAACTAGAAGGTAATGGTTAAGTATAATTAAATTTACGATGTAGCCACCAAAGCTTCTCCTAACTACAAACACAAAGATACGAGCGATTATTATCATGAGGTTAGTTTTATGCTAAAAAATCAAAGTTCTTAGAATGGCTCAAAACCTTAACGATCACATAGTGGTCGTTGTTTTGAGTCGGCGCACTGCATTTCACATGAAATGGAATCTATATGCTCCTATAAATGAGTTATGTTCACTTTTAAAAATAAACAAAAATTGGAAAAAAAATCAGACAGGTAGCCCAGTCAGAAGTCCGTACTACTGACGTGGCATTCTGACTGGGCTCGGTCAAATCGGTCAATTTTCCTCTGGCTAATGAGGGACTACCAAGTGGAAGCATTTTTTTGGTTCAAAATTGTGGGTGATATGGAAATTTTTGAGTGGTTGAAGCGTGGGCTAGTAGGGAGAGGACACGTGTTGCAGCCTAGGGCCACTGCATGCCCCCCCCTCATGGTGGAGTAAAAATTTGTTTGAAGATCAGAAGGACCGGCGAGGGTTGAAAAAAGGACCTCTGCCCTGCTTGCACCACATGCCATTGCTACACCACAACAAATTTATTAACCTATCTACCATGTCGCGTATATTTGAAGTTTGAAATTTGAACCGACAAGGGATGTGGGGGCTAGTCCCTAGCATATGACCACGACTCCAAAACCTTGGCATAGAACTGAAGGATGCAAACCTTAAGTGCAAGATTTAAATGTTAATCCTCAATTAATTAATGCTAATTCTCATTTACTTAGTGCTAATTTGAAAATTTCCACTAAGCGCGGATTAGGCACTAAACACACTTAATTATTGTTAAATATGCTTAATTACATTAAACCGGATTAGTTTGGCGGTCCACCAAATCTAGCAGAACTACCAGTTTTAGAGCCAACTAACTGAATTTAGCTCCAGTTAGCTAAATTTAGGCCAGAAATTGTGGAAAAAATAGAAAAGGTCATAACTTATGGATTTTTTGACCAAATCAGGAGCAGAGGCTAAATGACCATTTTTGGGCATTCTGAATTCATTGGTGCAAGTTTCAGAAGCATAAAGCATTCTAAACACATAATTTTACAGTTTGAGGATAATATAGAGGCCCAAGCCATGGAAGCTGGACCAAGGAGATGTAGCTGAGGAGGAATGAATTCCTTCATCAAATCCATGTGTTGATGTGTTGTATGGTGATTTACTGTACTTTTATTTTCTACTATTCAATATTTATTTTATGTTAATTTTTTCATAAAAATAACATAAAAATCACTCATGAGACTCAATCACTTGCAATAGAACTTGAACCCTTAAGCACATATAAGACATTGTTTACAAAATATTAAAGAGGAATTAGCACAAAAACACTAACATACTTCATTCAGATCATTTTTGGTATCAGAGCTTTAGGTTTTGTTGTGCAATAAGGGATCTAATTCTTTGCAATTTTGTGTCATTATTACAAGCTTAAAACTCAAAAGAGCAGAAGGGAAGCTGGTTGAAAGCCCCGCAATTGGGTCAAGAGGAAGAAGGGCAAGGTTTCCAAAGTCTTCAACACTAGCACATCCTCAAGTTTAAGTGGAGTCATCAGTGAACATGTCTCATGAAGGATAACCTATCATGATAGAAGATGAGAGAGCATTCAGAAAGGAATTTTTTGGTATGACTGAGAAAGTTAAGGTCCTCTTTGATGAGAGGAATTTAAGGATGAAAGGAGAAAGTTCTAGGCCTCCAAGAGGAGAGGGTTATCCAGGAGGAGGAGCCTGTGGATATGGTAGGAAGCCACCATCCACTCCACCATCATCCTCACCACCATCTTCACCTTCCTCTTCATCATCTTTCACTACCACAACCCTACCTTCTGTTCATATACATACTTCAAAAGGAGCAAGTAAATCAAAATTACTTAAATTTGATGTTAAATTTGAGCTTCCGATGTATAATGGCGAAGTGAATGCAGAGAAGATGGATAATTGGATTCGTCAATTGGAGGTTTATTGAAAAATTCAGAACCTTCAAGATAATGACATAAAGATTCAATTGGCTTCCTTGAGAATGGAGGGTGCAACACTTGTATGGTGGGAAGCAAAGAAACAAGATGAGATTAAAAAACATGATAAGATCTCAATGTCATGGTAAAATTTTATTTCTTCCATTAAAAGGCAATTATTTCCTCTAGCTTACATGGAAAAAACTATTATGAGATGGAAAAACTTTAGACAATTGAAAGGTCAAAGTGTGCAAGATTACACTCATGAATTTAGAAGAAGAGCTCTTATGTTAGGTGTCAATTTGCATTCTCATGAAACTGTTCTGATGTACATAGGGGGTTTTCATAGTTACCTAAAACATACCATCCTCATGTTTAATCCCACTAGTATAGATGAGGTCTGTGTGTAAGCTACACACCTTGAGGAAAGAGGGGAAAATGTACAAGAAGAGGGTAAAAATAAAACATTTAAGGGTGGTGAAAAAGGAAAGGTTTCAAGGGTAAACAAAATAAAAATGAATCCATCAAAAAAGAAAGGGAAAAAACCACATGTAATCATTGTTCCAAATAGGGTCATGATGAAGCCCGCTGTTGGAAGCTTCATCCAGAATTGAGGTATATGAAATTCAACAACAAGGGGAAACAAAAGAAACCCACTACCACACAATAGGATCTTGGATCCAAATCAAGAGATGATACCAAAATTGTAGCCATGGTCACAAAGAAAAAAGAAGCCATAGCAAGTACTAGTTCATCAAATTGTCAAAAAAACACTCCAAGTGAAGAAACAAGAATAGAGTTGTTTCATGTAAGAGTGATCTCAAAACATACAAAAATGGACACTCTATTTGATAGTGGGTCTCAAGAAAACTTAATATCTAAAGACTTAGTCAAGAAGATTAATCTTGAAACCTTACCTCATCACAAGCCATACCCTTTGGGTTGGATAACCAAGGATAAAAATTTACAGGTTACAAGAAAATGTATTTTTTGGTTTTCAATTACTGCAAACTTTATTGATGAAGTTGAGTTCGATGTTGTACCGCTTGACATATTAGGAATTGTTTTGGGTATTCCCTATGTCTATGACAGGAAAGAAATCTTCTATCGACATGAGAACAAGTACCACTTTTTCAAATATGGATTTTAATATATTGTGAGATCTCATCGCAAAAAGCTAAACCTCTCTTTAGTTAATGCTGGGAAAATGAAGAGAGTAGTAAATTCAAGCAAAAAATTTGTGCTTCTTATGATCAAACAAAAGAATGATAAGGATTATGAATCTTTTGAAGCTTTTGATGATAAATTAAAATCTTATTTGTTTGATGTGGTAAGTTAGCATGGCGAGATGTTTCAGGAACCAAAGGGGTTACCTCCCAAGAGGGAATCCAACATGAGATACAATTGCAGCATGATGTTCCACTCCCTAAAATTGGCATGTATCACATGTAGATAATGGAAAGTGCAGAAATAAAGAAGAAAATCCAAGAATTGTTGAATAAATGTATCATTCGCCCATCTACCTTGCCATGTGATTCACCAATTGTGTTGGTGCCCAAGAAGGATGGAACATGGCGCATGTGTGTGGATTTCCATGCACTCAACAAAATAATGATAAAGAATCGTTATCCACTCCCAAGAATTGATGATTTGATTGATAAATTGAGGTATGAAAATTATTTCACTAAGAAGTTAGAATTAAGAAGTGGTTATCATCAAGTTAGAATAGCTAAGGAGGACATATGGAAGAACGCATTTAAAACTAAACAAGGACTGTTTGAGTGGCTTGTTATGAATTTTGGTATTTGCAAAGCTCTAACTACTTTCATGAGAGTTATGAATGATGTATTGAGACCATTTCTTGATGAGTTTTTCAATGTCTACTGAGAGGATATTTTTATATTCAGAAAATCACGAGATGAACATGTCATGCATGTAAGAAAGGTGCTTGATGTCATGAGAAAATAACAGTTGTTTTTGAAGATTTCAAAATGTGATTTTGGTGAAAATTATTTAGTGTGTTTGGGACATATTGTTGGAGGAAGTGAGCTAAAAATAGACCCCTCTAAGGTTGAGGTCATTGGTAATTGGCCTACACCCATGACAGTCACTGAGGTAAGAAGTTTTCTAGGAGAATCACAATATTGGAGGAAGTTCATTGCTATTTTTTCTTCTATTACGGCTCCGTTACATGCATTGACTAGTGTTAAGAGGGTCTTCCAGTGGGGAGGCAATTAACAAAAATAATTTGATGCTTTGAAAGAGAAGATAATTTCAGCCCCAATACTAGCACCACCAGACTTGAGACAACCATTTGAGATTCAAACCGATGCAAGTGACTATGCCATGGGTGCAGTCCTCTTACAACATGGTAAGCCCATTTAATTCCATTGAGAAATGTTTAATGTTACAGTGATAAATTATCCTACATATGAAAAGGAGCTATATGCATTTGTTCAAATTTTGAAGAAGTGGAAACACTATTTGATGGGAAAGGAAACCATCATTCACACTAGTAATCAACCATTACAATACTTGCAATCACAAACTAAGTTGTAGAAATCAAGGTAATTTCTATGGATGGGTTTATTGCAAAAATTCCACTTGGTCATCAGGTATAAGAAAGGTATATACAACAAGTTTTCTGATATGCTTTTTAGGCCTATTATTAGTGCAGCTACTTTACTCAAGAATACTTCTATTTTACATGAAAGGTACATTGAACAATATGCATTTGATAATGACTTTCAAGATGTTTATGTGAACTTGAGTCAAGGTCGCCAAGTTGAGGAATTGGATTACCATGTACATAATAATTCGTTGTATCATTTGGGGAAGCTTTGTATTCCATAGGGGGAGAGAGTGAATGTCATAAGGGAAGCACACACTTCTCTTATTGCTGGACATTTTGGTGCAAGCATTACAATGGAAAATATTCATAGGTATTGTTATTGGCCTTGTATGCTTGAAAGTGTGTCACGTTTTATTAAAGGTTGTTCATTGTGTGCAGTCAGTAAGACTAGTAATAGGAAGTTAGGATTGTACACACCACTTCCAGTTCCTTCACATCCATGGGAGAGTATTTCTATGGATATTGTAGGAGGTCTTCCTTTGTCAAAAAGAGGTCATCATTATTTGGATGTAGTTGTGGATAGGTTCAGAAAAATGTGTATATTGATGCCATGTAAAAAGAAAATTATAGCTAAACAAACAACTCATCTTTTCTTTCAAAAATATTTGGTTAATTTTGGCTGCCTACATCTATTGTAAGTGATCGAGATTCTTGATTTGTTGGAATTTTTGGCCAAGCTTATGGGACTTGATGGACATTAAGTTGAAGAAGAGTACAACCTTTCATCCACAAACATATGGTCAAACCGAGGTGGTCAACAGAACATTCATTCATATTCTTCAAGGATATTGCAGCAAACATCCTAAGTTGTGGGATTAATTGTTGCATTATATTCATCATGCTTACAACCGTGCAAAAAACTCCTCTACTCAAACATCGAAATTTGAGGAATGTATTGGATACTTGCCAAAATCGCCATTGGATTTCATTTTTGGGAAATATGTAGCTATCTATGGGAATATCCACATAGATAAAGCAAAGAAATTTGTAGATAAAATTCAGTTGATCCATCAAACAGTTCAAGATCAACTAGAAAAAATTCAAGGAAAGTACAAAGCGAGGCACGAAAAACATCGTGTGGATCATAAGTTTCAAGTTGGTGATAAATTTTGGCTTCAAATTAGCAAGGATAGGATTCAAGGAGAAGGTAAAAAGCTGAAACCAATCCATTATGGTCGTTTCAAAATTCTGGAAAATATTGGTAACAATGCCTTGAAGCTTGATTTTCCATCATACATGCAAATTTACTCAGTTGTCAATGTGGAAATTTGAGATTGTATGAGTCTCCTTTGATTGAAGATCAAGGAGAGAATGTTTAGCTGCCATCTATTGAATATTTTCCCCAGATTTATTTGTCGAGATTCAACAAGACACTATACTTGACAGAAGAACAAGGACATCAACAAGAGGCAGTGTTGACTATCTTCAAGTGGGACTTAAAGGAAAAAATCCTTCAAAAGCCAAATGGATTCAAATTGGGAAGGTGAGGGAACTATACCCTCTCTTGTTCAATAACTGAATATGATCCTTTGGGGCCTAAAAGGCTTACAGTGAGGAGGAATGATCAGGTGCTCAACTTTATGCTAAAAAATAAATGTTCTCAAAATGGCTCAAAACCTGAGTGACCGCGTATTGATCATCGTTCTAAATCTGACGCACTTTTTTTCACGCGAAATGGACTCCCTATCATTCCAAGAAATGAGTTTTGTTCGCTTTTATAAACATGTAAAATTTGGGAAAAAAAATGCATACAGGTAGGCCAGTCAACAATCCATACTGTTGACATGGCATGCTGGCTGGGCTAGGTCAAATTGGTCAGTTTTCCTCCAGCTAATGAGGTACTTCCAAGTGGCAGCATCTGATTGGTTCGAAATTGTGGGTGATTTGGCATTTTTTGAGTGTTTGAAGTGTGGGCTAATGGGGAGAGGACACGCGGTGCAACCTGGGGCCACCATGTGCGCCCCCCCCCCCCATGGTGGAGTAAAACTTTGTTTAAAGACGTGAAGGACCGGTAGGGGTCGAACATGGAACCTTCGCCTCGCCAGTGCCACACGCCACCGCTACACCACACCAAAGTTCTTAACATATCTACCATGCCGAATATATTTGAAGTTTCAAGGTTGAACCGGCAGGGGCAGTGGGAGCCAAACCCTAGCATATGACCATGAATCCAGAACCTTGGCAGAGAACCGATAGAGCCAAACCTTAAGTGTGGGGTTTAAATGTTAATCCTCATTTAATTAGTGCTAATCCTCACTAAACACAGATTATGCGCTAAACATGCTTAATTATTATTGATTGTGATTAATTAAATTAAATCGGATTAGTTTGGTGGTCCACCAAATCCAATGAAATTTCCATTTTTAGTTCCAGCTAACCTAATTTAGCTCTAGTTAGCTAAATTTAGGCCATAAATTGTGGAAAAACTAGAAAAAGTCATAAATTTTGGATTTTTCGACCAAATTAGGAGTAGGAAGAGGCTAGATGACCATTTTTTGGCATTTTGAACTCATTGGTGTAGGTCTCAAAAGCCGAAAAGCATTAAAAACACATAATTTTTCAATTTTTAGCATAATATAGAGGTCCAAGCCATGGAAGCTAGACCAAGGAGATGTAGCCTAGGAGGGGTGAACTCCTTCATCAGATCCTTGTGTTGGTGTGTTGTTTGGTGATGTACTATAATTTTATTTTTTGTTGTTCATTCTTTCTTTTATGTTAATTTTTTCATAAAAATAACATAAAAATCGCTCATGAGACTCAATCACTTGCAAGAGAACTTGAACCCTTAAACACATATAAGACATAGTTTACAGAATCTGAAAGAGGAATTACCACAACAACACTAACATACTTCATTCAGATTAGATTAAAACCCATATAAAGAAATGTGCAAAAGAAAAAATAATAGCTTGACTACCTTGCATAAGAAAATGAAGGTCGTGGATAAAGGTAGAAAGGTGTGCCATAAAAACTAACCTTAACCAACCGGTAACATTTCCTCTTAGATTAGAACAATGGTCATAGAAACCTAAAAAAATTCTTGTGAATGTACTTTCACATGTGTTTTCATCCTTAGCAAACAACATTAAAGATCAAAACTTATTATTAACGATAAAGCTTGCTAAGTAGGATATTTCCAACCAATCATAGATTCGATCATAAAATCCAAAACAATACTTTTGAAAATGCTGAAAATATTAGAAGAATGAACTTTCAATTAGCACATATAAATCATGGGGAGAATATTGCAAGGAAAAGATAACCTGATCTCGTTAAGAAACCTTATCAAGATATTGAGGGTCTAATATAACCATCAAAAAAGGCTAAATTTCCTCGACTGTTGGACAAGTATATGAATAGTGAAACAGTAAATCACAAAGATCAATGGGTTCAACAAGGTAAATTTATATAAACAAACTATCATCTGATATACTAGTGGGAAAATATTTATTGGAATGAAAGTTATTATACCTAGCGTTATGATCAGGTTGGTGGCTTGACATACAAGATTATTTATTCTTGATCAGTCCCCTTTGTGTTGAATTCCATACTAGACCAGTAATATGAAAGCTTGGGGAATTAAAATAAATTGCTAGCCTTGTAAATCCATGAAACCGATTAAAACAACATGCTGACAAAATGTTAAAAGGATATGTTAAATAAAATCTAGTATCAATATAATCACGGAGGTTTTGATCCACTAAATGATTCAAGCAATGAATGTTACTAAAAAGGATTGATTGGGCTAGAACAAAATTTATTAGCTTCACGATATTCACAGTAAATATTAGGAATTGATTGCTCACAAAAGCACTCAATAGATATGAACTCTTTGACCAATGATGATCATTATCATGATAAACAGAATTACAGGCTTCATAGAAATGTGCATCCAAAAAAGGTGTACATTCCACTGCCTATTTCAATGCAACAGGTTTACATGAATATGAATTAACTAAAACAAGATCTTTTATCCAATCAGAAACTCAATCTTGAGAATCAGAAAAATTGTCTCGTAAAAACCAAAAATCCATCAAGAATGCGTTTGCATCTAGTTAAATAATATGAAGAAAAGAGAGTTGCGAGGAAATCCATATCTGACATAGTTCAGGGATCTCATCAAGATTTCAAGAACCTGACATAACCATCAACGAAAGTTGAAGTGCCTTGATTCCTTGAAAAGTTCCAAAGATTTGAAAATTTAGATAACTACATTTCGAGTATTGATTCAGATGGAAAATTGCATGTGGATAATTATTATCAGTTAAATCAACAATATCACTATTATCTGGATGGAAACCATATACATCACTGGTTTTATTAGATTTTACAACCTCAACAAAAAAACTATTCAAGTCATAATATTCTTTTTATTGTACATCTAAGGATGCATAGATCAAAGGAAATTCATGAGAAATTTGAATTATAATATTATCCTGATGCAAGGATGGAATTTTAAATCAGGGATGGATGTTCAATGATTTGGTTATTCTCTTATTCTTCATGTGTGGTCTTACCACATTGTGTCAATTCAAAATCCTACTCATCGAATTGCAGATTTGAAGAGCATGGAAGATCTTGATCATAGGTTAATTCATTACAAGTAGTAGGACACAAGGAATGCCATGTTGAAGAAGATGTGTCTATAAGAAAACATTATTGAGAAATTGAAATATTAGATGGTGAACCTAGGAAATAATCACCATGTATATCAATGGAATCATGACCATCTGAAAGATATTTTACCAAGGCTTTATCTTGGTTAAGAGTTTGGATTTCATTTGATTGAATGCCAAGATGAATAGGTTCTAAATAAACTAAGAATGAAGGAACATCATTTTGACATGGATTATTTTGAAATAGGGAAGAGAGATCAAAAGTATCTTCACATTTATATACCTATAACTGTGAAATATGATCACTTTGTACCTAATCACAATTTGAAATGGAAGATTGAAAATCACAAGTATCTGATGGACTAACTGGTGAAGCGGATTGATAAAGTGGATCAAGGTACAAAGGGTGATGATATGTAGACGATATAAGATCATAAGTTTCCGTTGAAGAAACAGAATTTTTATGATGTTAGATCCTATATTTAGGTTATGTACACTAATGTGATCTGGGGGGATCAAGGGATCAACCTTCATACTAGGTTTCACGGGATTAAGATAAAATTCAAAGTTTTCTTGGATGAGACCTTGATCATAGTAACGAAATATAGGTAGGATAAATCGATCAACGATTCAATTTTAAAATTTCCCAATGCCAACATCAAAAGGAGGATGAGAGGGAATAAAAGAAGTGTTAGGTTCCTCCTATGATATTAGAGATGTGTCATGATTAATATAATTTGGGAGGGAAAAATAAACCAAGGATTCTAATTCAAATTGTTTCAAAGAGAGCTGAACTAAATACTAAAACTTTCTAGCCATGAAATCCCAATCCACATATTATTCTGAAAACTAATAACAAATATGAAGAAAATTATCAAGAAAATCCTCTAGTATTTCATCAAATTTCATTCTAAGTTGATTGATCCTTTTATATACATCTTGATGATCATACCCTTTAAAGGCTTCACGAAGCTCCTTAACAAGTTGTTCAAATGAATGGACGAAAACAACAGGTAATGTATGCCACCATTATTTGATACGCCCTTCAAGGGTGAGAATGAAAAACCTTCTCTGGACATATTTGCAATTATTTTCATTAGAGAGACAAAAATGAATGAATCTAAAGAAGTGTCCAAGGACAATTAGTTCACCCTTACCATCAAAATTAAGTTGAGACAAGTTATTAATTATTTTTACGAGGATTTTAAGATCTAATATTTTAGAAAAACACCATGAGATTATGATTTGGGAATGATTCATTTAATATAATAGATTCAAAACAGACTCATTGGGATCACCTTATCGTCTGGTCCTCCTTCAAGCACCAAATTTTGACGATGATGTAAATTCGTCAAATAAGGGGATCTCCATGATATGAAGTCCCAATTAGACCTCACACCATTTGGAGTAGGAGCGCCAACAAAAAATACAGTCGATTTCCATTACTCTTAGGAGTCGTCCTTGGCTAAAATTGTTAAAATAAGAGATTATACAATAAATATTTGATATAAGAAAGTAAATTGACACTGTGAAGCATAAAATTTCCATGTATATAAGGTTCTTTCACAGTTGGGAAAGAGATAGTGAGCCTCTAGAAGAAAAGTAATAGACCTATCCTAAAAGAGACACAAAAGAGCATATGAGGATCATTAGTTAACTTGCAAATTAGTTCAAAATACAACAACTATCATAAAATCAAGTAACAACATACATTCAACAAGATACATATCAAAGCCAATGAAATAGTTCATTTTCATTAGTATGTATTAACATAAAAATACATCGTAAACAATGAAAGAATAATCTCATTATCTTTCATGACATATGCATGAAAATGTGTCAGATCAAAGAGATTCATATATTCAGTGAAAGTGCCAATATATAAAATTACAATGCTACCACACTATCCCCAATAGTGGAACATTAAGTCACTAATTTCTCCTCCAGATAGACATCTTCTCCCCTATGCCAAGCTAGAGGAGCAAGGCTAGCTCTCAAAATTCCAAGCCTCCAAAAATCCCTTTGCTTGAGTTATGAGGGTGTATTTATTACAAGAGGAATTACCTTTCATGTCCCCATGACTCTTGAGATTCCCTCACGACTCTTGGACTTCCAAGTGACCTTTGAACATCTACAAGACTCTTGGGATTTTTCTAGTGACTCTTTTGTCCAAATGTGACTCTTTAAATTACACATATTTACATTTTATCATTTCTTAAGAATACATAATTACATTCGACATCATGTCGCTAAATACATTGACACATATGACATTGTGATGACACTTGTACAAGCCATGACTTGGAAATGATGACATGTAACTTCATGATGATGTGGCAATGCCAAGATGCTCTCTTTGGTCCTTTGAATTTGAATTCTTCATGATATATCTTTGGTTTTTCTTCATTTAAACCCTCCAAAAGGGTCTATGTGAATGTTTATAACTTCCAAGTTGGCATATTTGTCTTCATCTAAGGTTCCTTTTGTGATAATCATGATGGTTCTTCCTGTACTCCTTCATAAGTACTCTCCTATAGCCTCTCCTTGATGGTATCTCATTTGATGGCCTCTATTAAGAATTAACCTATCATGTTGTGAAGATTATACCTACAAATGGAGACCACTCATGAAAAGCTAACATCACCCCATAAACCACCTATTATATTACTTCTTACTCGTGAAATATGTTGATTGAGATGAGACAACATGAAAGGGTTTTGAGAGCAAGAGATTAGGAATTGCACAATTAAGAACTGAAAGAAATCAAGGATGCCTCACTACTGATTGGAACTATCCAATGCATATTGCAATAAGGCATAACAAGTCTTCTTTCAACGTGAGGGTGTCTAGGAGGCAAGGTACTTAGCTTGCTGACTGATGATCTGCAGTGAGGCATGCCCAAGAAGGAAGAGATAATAATTACATATTTTGGAATCACAAGGGTTGAGGGAGGGCATACATATATACTATAACTATGCAATGGATAATATAGAGCAAGCCAAGAAAAAGGAGTGCATAGTTATGGATCTAATTTAGCAGGGGGAGCATGACTATTCACTGTAATTGTACAATGTGCAGTGATTGAGAGAAATGCTTGGTGGTTTACAAAGTTAAGGACTTAAGTGACTTATACGTGATCCATTTCTAACTGGAACTACACAATGCACAATATGATGTTCACATGATGAATATAATTGCACAGTTGGGAAACTCAGAGAGACAACGAGGAAAGATTTCTCACTGGAACTGTGCAATGCATAAATATTGAAGGGAAGGCTTAGAAAAATGTGTAGTTGGGAAATTTAATGGAATAAAGATGCATCAATACCCACTAAAACTACACAATTTTAAATTCATGGAAATATATAACAATGACTTGCATTTATCGAGGTTAGACATCTATATTTATGGCCTAAGTTTCAAGGTTGCTTAGTGTGTTGGTGGAAGGAGGTTGTTCTCTAGGATTACGGAGTGTGCAGTTTCAAGAGGTCAATGATGCTTAAATATGGCTTAGGACTATGTGGTGCAGATTTCCAAGAGGAAAAAGGATTGGTTGAAGGTTGAGCAAGTTGCAGAGACAGTGAAATCTCCAAAATGGCTAAGTATGGGACCAGTAAGGAGGGGGGGGGGGATGCAAACAAGTCTAGAGACAATGATATCACACTAATATAAAAAAAATACATGTTAAGAGGATACATATACTCAAAATATGCATGCATACCTTGAAATGACAACAGAGAAACACTTATTTCTAAGTGCAACAGTTGAAACGTTACATTGCGACTCAAAATACAAGTTATGAAAGGAGTGTCAAATATAGCCAGAAAGTGTGCTAAGCTATGGGGGAGTTTCTAACACATATTATTATGATATATGATCATATAATGTAGAATAATTTTCTAGAGTGGTCTTTAGTGGTGTGCTAAATGCATCACATGCATAAGGCCAAATAGTTAAAGAGAAAGTTGCAACAACAAGAAAATGTGAAATCGACACTTACAAAAGATAAGGAAAGTGAAATATACACATGATATAGCGAAGAGAACACAAAAAAAACATTTGTGAAACTGAAAGCAAGAAAAAGTGACAGTAGAAAAAGTGAAAGCTACACCTGTGAAAGCAAAAGCGCGTAAAGGAAATAGTTGAGAAAACTTATTCGAGTGATGGTACAATTGTGGCTAAGAATGGGATACTTTGTTGATTGAAGTTGTGCAATGAATTTTTTCATGTATTTCATAGTGCATTATCTAGAAGGAGTGCACAATGCAATGGCTCTAAAGACTGCACAAGTTACAAAATGTATTTTTTCAAAGATGGGCATTGATTTTCAAGCTTGCTAAAACAAGTGCGCACATGAATGTATCAAAGGTTGGGCATGTTTTAGCAAGTGAATTTGAAACTTAGTAAAACATCAACCAATAATGAAGTGACTATGAATAATCGAGGAATGAAAAATCATATGATCACATTTAGGCTCCAAAATTCTAATGTAGGTAAGATTTTGGAGGGTGTTTCCTCAACAAAGACACCTTCTAGTAGATTTAACCATCTATCTAGGGTATCTACATATATCTGGACTTCAAATATAGGAATTTCAAAGTTAACTTGTACCTTAAATGGGGCCATGCCTCCGAAGTGATTGATGGATATAGATGCTTTGCCCGTTGATACGCACCGAAGGATCTAGAATTAATTATCCATCATGTCATTCCTTTGTCGCTAGAGTGCCTCTTGAAGAAACATTTTGAAAGGATCTCTAACTCCCTCGTATTTATTTTCTTTCTCCATGGGAGGTCGTTGGGGTCGGCAAGGCTAGTCTTGCAAGGGTTCAACTAGTTCAAGTCCCAACTCCTTATACCCCGACCTTGTTGGGGACATGCGCATAAAAACATACAAAGAGTCGAGCACTTTGCTACCAATGATCCAGATTTATGAAGGGAAAAAATGAAATATAGATTTAAAAAATAACATAGAGATCCAATAAAACTGAACTTCAATTAATAAATAGAAAGTGTTGAAAAATTTTTACACACAGAAGAGAAACAAACTATCTCGGGCGATGGTAGCTTATCCCTGAGAAGAGATGTTGCACCTATATTCCTTCCAAATTGAGTTATAATGAGGGTCTCATGCCTTTTTATCATCAAGAAATAATGGAAAACCTTAAACATCCAAAACCTAACCCTAGGAGATGAAGCGCCAAAATATTGTGGGTCCCACTAGGGTTAGATGGAACGTCAACTTCCCATGGTCGTAACTTTTGCATGTGATCTCCATTTGGTATACACAATAGGCCAGTAGAAATATCTATCTAAGGAAAAAAAGTTTTGTTTGAAAACCTATTCTGTAGGTTGTAGGTTTTCCTATTCCCCCAAAAAATATTGTTTAGGGCCTCCAAATGGCTCCAAAAATTCAGGACCTGAAAAACTGCCAAAAATAAAAATCTGCTGAAATAGGAAACTAAAAGGAAACAATGTTGGGGGTCCAATTGAAATATTCTGGTGGCCACCAATATCCACCTAGATCAAGGAACTAACCATGTATCAAGATATTGGAAAACTGCCAAAATACACTTTTCATAAAATCTTGGTGTGGTGATATGTCGAGGACCTTAAGCCCTCATGTGCTACACTTGAGCACCACATGAACATGAGTTGTAATCAAGGGCTTACCAAATATTTAAATACCAAATAACTATGAACATGTTCTTTAACAAAAAGGTTTATGTTGTGATATTTTTAGGACATAAGCTCCAGGTGTTGTAATCAAGTGGCTTCGTGACTAGGGGCTATGACCAATGGCTTACCAGAAGTTGAAATATTTACTAATTCTAAAAGTATGTGCTTTAATGAAGGTTTCAATATAATGATATGTGAAGGAATTTAATCCCTTTGGTGCTATAGTATCTGCAACTAGGGGCATATGACTAAGTGCTTACTATAATATCAGATTACTAGATAAACTAGAATATACATTGTTTACAAGAGTTCCAAGCCAAGGGCTTTAAGGTCCTAAGTGTTACACCTAAGCACCTATATTACCATGGGATATGAATAATGGCTTACAGGGGGTCAATATGTTAGAGAAAAAACATAACACAAATTTTGTGTAAATCCTGATATGACGGGGGTTCGGTAGTTTGAATATCGACTAACGATCAACTTTATGTATGAAAATTATCCTCAACTGATAGATCACACCTCTACTCATTAATTTTTCTCATTGATCCTTAGAATACATTTCCACTACTCCTCCATATACTCTACATATATGATCCCATTTTCATGTCGATTTCTCCACTTATCCTCCTGTTTCTACAAATTTGGTGCAAGCCTTTGCTAGGCCAACTTGGGCCAACATATAAAAGGTGGTATGCTTTCTTAAAGGGATGGCATACAAAAAGGGATATCCTCCTAAATTTTACATCAAAGACACAATTATTCATCATAATCTTCCCCCTTTTTTTATTGATGGCAATGTTGCCCACCAAAAGTGGGTGACCCCATATGATATTTTTTCCTAGTTATGTATTGAGCCGACAACCAGCAGCCCCTGAAAGCCATCAATGTAGCTGATATATTGTGCCATTTTATATCTTCCCCATACATAAATCATATGTCCCCTTTACCATATATTGAGATCATATGTTAGAAGGAGGGAAATCCAACCTAAAAGGTATGGTTTTTTATTGTGCAATTGGGTGCTTATGCTTATTTTTCCTTAGCCATCTTGGGCATAGATTATTGGGTGAATTAGAAGAATGAAGGGTTTTTAACGTGGTATTTTTCCCTCACCTTAAATGGGGGGTTAAAATTGAATCCCAGTATCATGGTATCTCCCTTATTGACCTTTGGTTTTAGGAAGGGTACTACTTGGGAAACCTCGATTTTGGTAGTGTGTTCCCATTTTCTCGTTCCACATTTTTCACTCCCCTCCGCACATTATAAGCCATATTCCATATTTTTCCTTCTCTAGGTCTACAAGGCACTAACCCACACCCTCCCCTTGTCCAAATTTCTAGGTCGAGCCCAGAAATGTTTCCTTGGAGGTTGATGCAGATCAAAGAAAATTAAAAGCATATCCTGGCCACAAGAAAGAAACGAAGAAAAATAATATTATAAAACACAAAATATGGTTAGGAAATTTAATATAGAATGTGGGAAAAATATAAACATGAGATATAATCCTTTATCATAGCCACTACCCTGGTTCCTAGGGCCACATGAGAGCCCCCACATTGTGAAGGAACCCATGCATGTGCTAACCCTCGATGGGCAATGAACTACCCCACCTTAAGGGCGTATTAATTTATTTACATCATACACAACATGCTATAGCTTCCAAAATCCCCAAGCATGCTCTAAATTATCGAAGAAGTACTTATACTAATGCTACTTATATTCATAATGGGACCCACTAAATATGTTTCGCCATGAGCTCCATCGGTGTGCATTCCCTCCCAATTCAGCATGTCCTAACCAACTACTAGGTCACCACATATAGTAAGCTCCTAACATGTATACCTCTCTCATTTCTTGCATTATTTCATTTAGTGTGACATGACCCACCTTGCCACAATGGTTGAGGATGAACTCCATGTCAGTCGGGGAAGGGGGAATTTCACATCGTGCTATCATATGATATACCATGAATAATGACACAAGCGCATAGACCAAGCATAAGATGTGAGGGTATAGACAAGAGAATACCAATGTGATGGGATTTTCACATGGTAATGTTGGGAGGGATTTTTATATTTTTTGTAAGAAATTGATTTTTTTTACATTAGGAAGTGAGTTTTGATTTTTAGAAATAAGACAGAGAATTTATTTTCTAATGTAAATATAGATTTTAGTGTCCCTTATTTTCTGGAGGATGGGAAATGATTCACCCTTTGTGATGCTTGGTTGTCGTCATTGGCTTATTTTTGGAAACAATAAAAAAAAAGTGTTTGATAAGGAGAGGAAAAAATAAGAAGAAGGAGGGGAGAAGCTCCCGAGTGAGGAGAAGAGAGAGGAAAAGAAGAGGGGAAATCATCATTTCTCTATACAAATATGGTCCTAAGGTTAAAAATCGCAATAATTTCCAATCCGTATGAACCAGAAAGTGTTTTCTATGTGAATTGTGAAATTGAATGGAAAACAATATTGTAAGTTGATGTGGTTTTAAATTGAATCGAAACCTCGGTGTTGAAGAAATGAATTTATGATTATAAATGGTTACTTGTACTTTTTGTCCCTAAGGGTTGATATTGGTCATTATATGAAAACCTGTGACTTGTTGAGTCAATTTATATTAAGACTTTGAATCTTGTAGCTCAATCGTTGTAATTTGTTCATGTATCTTGTGTATTCTTATTGAAATGGTATCACAACTTGTAGAGGAATGTGGCATGGTGTTCAAGCGTGGGAATGTGAGGTAGTTACTATGAACTTAGCGTTGAAACAAAGTACCCCGGTTTCAAATGTTTTCACATCCTTTATATAGGATTTCCGGCCATTAGCTTTGAGATAACATGCAATCCTTGACGAAGAAAGGTGAGTGGGATCATTCACCTTATCGAGGAGCAAGTTGAGACTGTGAAAATTTAATTTTGCGGAGAGTTGAGTCATTTCACCTTCTTGAAATTCACAAGACATAATTTTAAAGTGCACCAAAAATTAATTCCATAACGCCTACAAAATTTTTGAAGTGCGTTGCGAAATCATTTCGTTGCACCTACAATTTTTTTAAAGAGCGTTGTGAAATTATTTTGTAGCGATTGTGTGAATTTTTTTTTTCAGGACTACGTGTTTGATTTTTAAGTCTATACTTGGCCAACCTTCGTATTTCCTTGTTTAGAGGAAAATATTGTGCTGGAATTTGTGTTGAGCTTATTAAGTTGAAAAGAGAATCCCCTTTTATAACCATTTTTTTGAAATGTATGTGTAGTTTTTATTGTTTGGCATTGAAGATGTTATAGGGTTGAATCCATTGTTATATGGATTTAGGAGATTGGTGATATTTGCATTGGCTTGTGAGACTGTAATTTTCTTGAATTTAATGTAAATACAAAGCTATGTGTGGAGTATCCTAGGGTATTGGCAACTAGGGTAACTAGGTGCTACATAAAGTGGTATCAGAGACACGAAAATCTTTTAGCTTTACAACTCTTAGAGAAAGATACAAGAAGCAATCAAGAGGAAGAATGATGCATATTTAAAGAACAAGAAGGTCAGCAACAACAAAGGGATGAAAAAATTAAGAATAATTTTGTAGTAGGAGTTGTGTGTTCAAGTTAACATTGAATAAGGAGGTAATGTTATTTTCTTTTTAGTTAATTATGGATTAATTTCTAATTACAAGTAGCATTGATGAATGTTTGTAGTTGAGGATGATGGCAAGGAACCTTGTAGTATAAATTGAGGAAGAACAAAAAATTTCTCATAGGAAGTAACATTTATTCAACTTTGTAACATTTACTCATCCCTTACACTTTGTAACATTTCACCATATAAAGGTTTTTCCACATACCCTGTCATCTTGGATCACCATGAATGTTCTGACACCTGGATTCTTTCTGGTGAAGTCACTCTGAACTTTGAAGCTCGGGATCTTGAACAATGGAGTCGCCAGGTGAATGGTACAACCTTCCTATGTTTGGCTTATGTTCACCATTAGAAGTCAAATCTGAACCTTGTCGTTTTTCCCGGAGAAAATTTTCACCTTCCTGTCCCTGGAAACAGCGCCAAAGTGTTAACACCAAATTGAGTTCCTGTTGGGCTACTTCAATGGTCAACTTGGAGTAACTATTTCAAACCAACCTGTAACTGGAAATTAGACTTTCCAGTGTGAGAGGGCTCTCTTAAAAGGATAAATGATATTCAATGAATAACTTAAAAGCAGATGGCTAACTCTGAATTGGATTGAATGTGATGTTTTTGTATAGGTGAAAGATGTAAACCAGTAACTACCATTGGGCATGGATTGAATATGAAAACTAAGTCACAAGTCAACTTATCTAATAGAAGCTGAGGAAATTGTATTATTATTAAACCATAAATGAAGGATAAAACCACAAGCTATATGCATACAGGAAGTTGGAGCATGTCACCATGAATTCCAAGTGATTATACATAAGCAAACTATTAAAACATGATAAAACAACAGACTGAGGTGTATAAAGGAATTTGGAGCATGTAATCATGAATTCCAAGTGATTATACAACTATAATATTGGAGAGAAAATAAAATACCGATAGAAGAAACATACATAAGAATACAGAGAATAATCTCACGTCTGAAAGAGGCTACTGCAACTGTATATTACTGATAGACATAGATTACAATGGTGGTAGTGTCAAGTAACCATCTCCAAACCCTTTATAACTCTAAAAATCTCTCATTTATAGAGTGATAACTCATACAAATTATTTGCCACCTTTCTCACCTCGAATTCCTATCTCAGAGACCTATTTCAAATATGATTCCATCACTTGGAGACTTCCTAGGGATATTTCTATTTTGCAGAGTTTGAATACAAAAAAATATTCTTCTTTCATTAATAGTTCAACAAATAAATTTAATAACCCTTATCAACTGCAACCAACTAATTTTCTGAGTGTACTAGAGTGATGATGTGTCATTATGCCACATGGATGCTGAGTTGGACCTCCTCCAATCCAAATTTTACATTTTTTTGACAAATCTGGCTAGTGAAACTTTTGAAAAATAGGCTTCAATTTGAGTGCATAATTTCCAAACCTTGATGGATTTGCGAACACTGAGAGAGGTTTTTGTAGATAGGCCTTTTATGAAGAAAAACCTCTTTCATATTTCCAAAATCATTTTTCATTTGGTCAGAAATCAAAATTGAAGTTGACTGCTAAAACATTCATGCACAAAAATTTTTGTAGCGCTCATTTCGTAGAAAACTCCAAAATCCACCTTTTGCATAACCTTTGACGTTTCTGACTGTTGGAGGATCTTCCTTGGGGCTAATGAGCTAAATACAATTTTTTTCCCTCCTTATTTCTCCATAAAACTGAATTTAAAGACAAAAACTATTCTTCAAAAATTTCGTAGCGTTTTTTTGCCTTCTAGCCTGGAACTCGCTATGAAACTACCTGATTATGGAGAAAATTAAAAATTATCCATTTTCATAAAAAATTTACCTTTAGGTTTGAAAATTGATATGATGAAATATGATAAGACAAATTTGGTTCAAAATGCCTCTTACCCTCTTCAAAAAGCATCATTTTCACCTTTAGCAAGTTAATTTACAAATCAAATGACTCTGTTTTTTCTGAAAAACTAGGGTTCAGAGATGAGCTCCTATATCCATATCCTTGATATCTGTTGCAAAATGGGAGGAGGTTTTTGTAAATAATAATGTTATTAAGAAAAATGTCCCTTGTTTTTTTGAAAACCATATCCAAATGTCTAGAATGTGCATTCGAAAAACATGTATAAAACAAGAAAATTCCGCATTCTGAAAATAGAGCCGAAAGACATCTTAATATCCCAATTTTTAGCACCTTTGAGAAAATTGAAAGAGATTAATGTTATTTGATATGTTCTTGATAATAACCTCTCTCAGTTTCTTATAATGCTTCTCTTTTTTCCCAGAATATTCCCTTGAATTTGACTACTCAAAAGTAAAAAAACAGAGAAATCCTCATGTTCGCTACGAAATTGTGAGGTAGTTTCGTAGCGAAATCTATGTATTTTGCACTGTATTCGCTACGAAACTGTGAAAAACTAGACAAGTGGCTCTTTTTTTTTTTAATTTGATGACTATGCAAGTGAACCCAAGGTGGATTATTATGGATATGACCCTAATGAAAAGACTAATGAAGTGTCTATGACCTATAATAAACATGATTAAGTGAATTTCTCATCAAATGAATGATCTAACGTAATAAGAAAATGTGAAGCTTATGATGACCCTATCAAAAAATTTGAAATGAGAGTGATAACAGAGTCAAAAAAATACCAGGAGGAGATTAGGCATGGAAGAGCTTACTGTGGTATTTACAAACAGGTTGGAGTCAAATTGTTGTAGTGGCTTGTGTATATCTCACCGTGAGCGGGGAGAAGCTCATAAGAGAAGGATATTTGTGATTATTGAGATTCATAGTAAAGGTTCCAACATAGGATATAGTAGATCAAGTCAAGACAAACTTGATATAGAAGTAGAAGAAATTAAGTTACAACTAGAGATAATGAGAATACTGCTACAGAAAGGTGAGGAAGACCATGGTTACAAATGGACCCTCCAGAAGAAAGTAAAATGGTTTTTTTTTTACAGGTGAAGTTGAGACAAAGATTAAATATTCAGTTGATGGATAAACTCAAGGAGTTTGAAAATAAGATGAATCCTTAGTTGGAGGAAAAGATCAAAAGAGTTGAGTTGTAGCAAAGGATAATTTTTGAAGAAGAAGTTCTTTGTGAACTTAAACAAGGAGTAAACCTTGAAGAGAGATAGAATGATAATGATGGAAGGAGAGTAGTTGAAAGTCTCATGGGCCATTTTGGAATTAAAGACCAACATGAAGAAAATTTTGATGAAAGACTAGTTGAGAGTCTCACAAGCTATGTGGAAAATCAACATATGATGGCCGAGGCGTTAATGGAGGATACAACCCATGGTGATTTTGATTTTAATAATTGGTGTATGAATGCAGAAGTTTTTTTAGATGAAGGAAAGAGAATTGATTTTTTTGTGTGTAGAGAGGAGGAACAATCACTAAGCATTGTTATAAAGGTTCAAAGGAAGATATAGGATAGTCAAGATGAAGACTATATGCCATGGAAAGACGCAATTATGGAAGAACAACCTAAGGATGATGAACACATGTGTGTGGATATTTATGAAGATGTTGTTATAGTGAATGAAGAAAATGAATATTTTATGGAAAGCTTGGGATTTTTATCGATGCATGAGGAAAGGATGCTTGGAGAAAGTGAGAAGGAGACATTGTACATTTGTACACCAGAAAAAGGACCCATTCTTGAAGAGGATGACAGTGATGAAGAAGATATTTATGAAGGTCTCATTGGGAGTCTCACATATTATTTGGATAATGGGATAAATATAAATAAGTGAATAATAGCACATCAAATGAGGCTTCAAAGCCTTATGATTTTAAAATTGGCAATTTGTGTATGAATGTAGGTTCAACAAAGAATGGTGGACAATATTTGGATATTGTTACAAAGATGAATAAGAATGGAAAAAATTTGAATTATATTATAAATGGATAAATTGAAGAAATCCTTGCGCAAAGTATTGAAGCTGAACATGATCATAAATTAGAGATAAGGATGGAAAAGCATAACCTGATTTATATTCTAGAGAAAGACAAACTGCTTGTAAGGTGTGAAGCTAAATTATAGCTTTTGGAGAAGTTTTTGGAAGAGGATACAAATGGAGAAGAGAATTTATACATGTTTAATAACATAGATACGTATACTACACCCGAATAAATTGAGGTAGAATGTGATAAACAATTTCCTTGTGTCAATACAAGTTTTGAAATCAAATTTTTAGAAAAGTGGCTAGAAGGAAATATAGAAGATGGAAGCCATAGAAATTATATATATTTGGATGAGAAGAAGGACAACATGCATTAGTTATAGGATGCCAACAATATTTTTCATCTAGGAGACAATGATATATTTGCTAAAGGGAAACATGAGGAAAGGCATACAATCATATTAAAAAAAATTTGAGGAATGAAAGACAAATTTTCCATGAAGGAAACACAACAACAAGTAGAGGAAAGAAAATATTAACCCCAAAAGAGATACAAAATCTTAAAGAAATATATAGGAATGGAGGACTAAGCTTCAAACACTAGGCTATTAGTAAGGGATAACAATGATAAAGTTCAAAAATGAAGTGGTGATTTGAGCTAGCCCAAGGATAAACTGTACATCGATATTGAATAAGTAATGATGATGATGTTGAATAAGCCTCAATAGAAGAGTTATGCAGCGTAGAGGAGAATAAATGAAAACATGTTACATATGGTAGAGAAAGTTTTCATTATCAAAGAAGGAGGAAGACTACAACATGAGAAATTAATAGAGCAACAACATGACGCAAAGAAGGACCAACTATGACATAAAATTGGGGATCAAGGGAGATTTACTTCATAAACACATGGTTAGGAGACCATGAATATTTGTTTTCACCTTGGGAGTCTAATGTAGGTGCATAAACCAAGCACAATATGTGAGTATGGACAAGATCATACCATTGTGATGGGATGGTCACATGGTAATGTTGGGAGGAATTTTTAAACATTTTGTAAGAAATTGTAAATATTTACATTAGGAAGTGAGTTTTTATTTTTAGAAATAAGATGGAGAAGTTATTTTCTAATTAAATATAGATTTTGGTTTCCCTTATTTTGTGGAGGAGGAGAAATGATTGACACTTTGTGACTCTTTGTTTTCATGATCGATTTCTTTTGGGAAACAATATTAAAAAAATCATTTGAGAAGGAGAGGAAAAAAAATAAGGAGAGGAGAAGCTCTCGAGTGAGGAGAAGAGAGAGGGAGATAAGAGAGGAACTTATTATTTCTCTTTGAAACTACATTCTCGAGGTTGCAAATTCTTGTACTTTCCAAGCTGTGTGAATTTCAAATTATTTTATGTGTGAATGACATAATTGAATGGAAAATGGGATTGTAAGTTGACATGGTTTTAGATTGAATCGAAACCCCAGTGTTGAATAAAATCAATTTCTGATCTCTTGTTGATGGTAATAGAAAATTTTCAACCAAGGGGATCTACCCGATGAAAAGTCCCAATTATACTTCGCACATCTGGTGTGGGAGCCCTTTCGGAAATAAAGCACGACTTCCTTATTCTTAAATATCTGCATTGGATTCAATTTTTAGTATGAGAGGGTAATACACAGGTAATATCAAATTATAAAGTGAGTATTACTTGTGGAATGTTTAGCTGTGGAATGTATCAGGATCCTTCTACTGAAAGGGGAGAGGAAAGTGATCATTTTAAAGACTTGACGGTTTTTTGGTTTGGCGACAAGGCAGACTCTCGGGCGAGAGTTATATAACTATCATCCGAGAGTCTATTAAACTTTTGGGCGAGAAGTTTAATCGAAACATTTTACCATCGGCCGACGGAATCCTGCGAATATTCATCGTATCGTCGCGATGTTTCAGGCGATAGTTGTATATAAATATTCTCGTTTGAAAGATTAACTCCACAATATTCCACACACCATTCCGAATCAAAGAAGCAAAGTTTTTTTGGGTGCGAAATTTTTTTAGCGAAGTTTTTTTGTGTGCAATTTTTTTTTTAAAGTAATTTTTTTTAAACATTCAATTTTTTTTTAAAGATGACATATTTTCAGGAAAGGGAAGTGAAAATTTTATGGGGAAAAAAACTACATTTTTATTTGTTATAAGAATTTAATTACTTGATATTTTGCAAAACATCTCTATGAAGGCATGAAGTATTTTTACAAAATGTGTTTATGAATTTAATTATTTATTTAATTTTCTCTCTTATTGAAGGCATGAAGTACTTATTCTGAAGCCTTTATGTTTTTTTGGGTATTTGGTCCAAATAGAATTGGATTTTAGGTTTCCAATTTTGTGAAAATGGAAAGCAAAAGGAATTGCAAATCAAGGCATGATCAAAATAGAACTGATTCAGTGGAAAGGAATGGGAGATTACAAAAAATAAAAAGGCAAGAGGAAAGGGAAATATTAAGCCATGAAATAAATGTGGAGGTAGAGCATCGTGAAAGATATGTAGAGGTGCATGACAATGACGAGGAAATGAGAAATGTTGAGGAAATTGTAAACGAGAATATTGAAAACACAAATGTCGAAGAGAATGTTGAGGAACTTGTCAACGAGAATATTGAAAACACAAATGTCCAAGAGAATATTGATATCAATCTCACTGGTGAGTCAATAGTTTCTTTAATTTGAATTTTGTATTTTTTTTTAAAAACATTGTAGTTCAAGACATTGAATTAATATTGTTTCTTATGTAGGGACAACATCAGACCCACAAGAAGATACTACCACACCTCGCATTCCACTGCAATTAATTGGAAGTTCCAAGAACATTGTATACGACTACAACTTTCTAGAGAATATGGATCCACCTAAAATTGAAGAATTAGGACCACCAATGCTTAAATAGACAGTTCGAGATAAAATAAATTGGGGGTTGAAACATATTTTTGAAGGTAAATATATCATAGCACAAGCTCAGATGTTACGTAGATTTTTAAAGAACAAATATCTCAGAAATGTTGTGGAATTATTGGGCATTAAAAGTCAGAAAAAGGTCTTAGTAAATAAAATGGTATCAAAAAATGTGACGTCGACGCTTTCCACACTAGCCAAAAAGTGATCTCAAGTTGAAAAGAGTGCCTGTAGAGTAGTTTTAACAGGTGTACTCGTGAAACAAACTGCATCAAGTCGGTTGATGTCACCAACTTCAATAATGTTTAAAACATGAAGAAATTTTTTATGGAGGCATACAAAATTTAGAATTCAATTAGATGAGAATAATGAACTTGCATGTTCGGCTAATATCTGTAGGCATCCATATCATGATAGACTTCCTGACGGTGTGATAGATAGGGTAAAATAGTTTTGGAATTTGAATTCTCATGTGTCGCCAAATGAAAGGGACGTTGTGCGACGTCATATATCTAAGGGAGTTTATGAAACTCATGCCAAACATATAACACATATCAGTCAAGTAGAATTAGTCCAGGACTTTATGGTGAGTAATAATGATGTGAAGGTTGCCCTTAACACATTTGTGAAGATTAAACCATGGTATGTCAGGGCTATCATTGTTCGAGACACATGTTGTTGTCAATACCATGTAGAATTCCAATTATTTTATGAGACATTTGTAAATTTTGTCATAAAATATTGGTCAAATTGTAGAAATTTACAGGGTAAGTTCCATAGATCAAGAACCAAAGGTCACCTCTCACAAAAAGATCACAAATTAGTACACCAGTATAATCACGTGGTTAAAACCCTCAAAGAGGGAAACATTCCACGCCTTGAGCCAACGCGGCCACTTCAGGGAATCTATTAATATAAAAAGAAAAGTTACAAATGTTTCTCTCATAAACGGTTACCAGACAAATGACCCTCCATTCTCTTTAAATAGAGATCATGGACCAATCGGGTGTTAATCCATGGATCAAGTGTCGTTAATACCGAGGTGAGAGATAACCGTCAGATCACTATAAATCATGACCGTCCAATTATAAGTTACAAATTTACATGGTAAAGAAACACACTTTACCTAACTCTACACTAGACTAAGTTATTCTTAACTATTTCCTATGTGTTGGAATATCCTAACATCCCCCCTTAAGAACAACTTGGGATAGGATTGAAGGATTTACAAAGGTGACACAAAAAGAGCCTATTTCCTATGTGTCGAAATATCCTAACATCCCCCCTTAAGAACAAATTGGGATAGGATTGAAGGATTTACAAAAGTGACACAATAGGAGAAGGAAGGAGGCATTAGAGCCTATCCCCCCTTAATGACAACTTTCTTGAACTCCAAGCATGGATCGAATTTTGGTAAACTTCACTTCTGTGAGAGCCTTTGTAAAGATATCAGCTATCTGATCATTGGTTGGACAGTATTGCACTTCAAGAACATGATCATGAATGAGCTTTATGATGAAGTGTATGTGGAGTTCAATGTGTTTCATATGCTGATGTTGAAATGGATCTTTACATAGCTAAATGGCACTCTGATTATCACACCAAAGTGTAGTTAGATGCTGCTGATGGAGACCAAATTCAGACAGGATCCGACGAAGCCACATGGATTCCTTGATGGCTTCAACTGCACCACGATACTCTGCTTCTGCTGAAGAAAGGGATATGGCACTTTGTTTCTTACAAGACCAAGTAATAGTTCTTGAACCAAGAGTGAATACATATCTTGCAGTGGACTTCCAATCATCAGGGTCACTAGCCCAATCAGAATCAGTGAAACCAATCAACAAGGGAGATGCTCCTGCACTGTAATGAATCCCAAACTAAACTATACCTCGAATATATCAGAGTATTCTTTTAGCTACTTTCCAGTGACTTTCATGAGTTTGGTGCATAAACCGAGAAACAAGACCAACGACAAAGGAAAGGTCAGGATGGGTATGGGTTAGATACAAAAGTTTACCAAAAAGTTGACGGTATAAGTTAGCATCAACTTCAAGGGTAGTTCAAGTGACTGAAATCTTGACTCCAGACTGAAAGGGAGAAGGGGTTGGCTTACAGTCTTCCGTGTGAAAGTGGTGTAGAATATCACAGGCATACTTGAACTGAGAGAGGGTAATTCCTTCCTTGGATTGCAAGACTTGAAGACCAAGGAAATAATGCAAGTGTCCTATGTCTGTCATTTCAAACTTCTTTTTGAGGCTATACTTCACATCGTTTATATGGTTTGGATCACTACCAGTAAGGATAAGATCATCAACATAAAGAACAAGGATGGTGAAGGAATTACCCACTTTCTTGGTGTAGATAGTGTTGTCAGAATGACACCTAGAAAAGTCATTATCTAAGAGAAATCTATCCATTTTGGCATACCAAGCCCGAGGAGGTTGTTTGAGACCATGGAGAGACTTCCTAAGGCGACAAACAAGGCTGGAGTCATTTTTGATAAAGCCAGGGGTTTGTTCCATGTAGATTTCCTCATGCAAATCTCCATGTAAGAAGGCGGATTTAATATCCATCTGATGGACTTCCCATTTAAAGGAGGTAGCAAGGGAAAGAACAAGGCGGATAGAATCCATTTTGGCAACAGGGGAGAAGGTTTCAGTATAGTCAATGCCTTCAACTTGTGAAAAACCTTTAGCAACAAGACGAGATTTATGTCTATCCACTTTTCCATCTGGTCCAAACTTTGTTTTGTAAACCCATCTACATCTAACAAGTTTTCTTCCTTTTGGAAGAGGAACAAGATCCCAAGTATTGTTTGCCAATAAGGAACGATACTCTTCATTCATAGCTTCATCCCAATCTGGATGACCGGAGGCTTCTTCAAAGGTTTCTGGATCAAGTTTTTCTAGAACTTGAGCTAATAAGGAAGAAGATCTTTCGAACTGAGAACGTGTACATCGTCGATCGGAAGGGTCACCTGCAAGAGAACCTGCTGCATCCCGAGTAGAGCAGACCCATCTTGGAAGCGGTGGAGTATAAGGAACAATTTCACGAGCTGGAGGAGGATTGTCATCCTCGCTGTCATCATCTAAACTAGAAGGAATGCTATTAAAAATAGAAGAGAGAGAGAGGTGGCACATATGCCGAATCAGGCTCGCAGGCCAAAGGTGGCACACTTGCTGAACTAGGCTCGCAGGCCGATATATTTTCATCAAAATTTACATATCTTCTAATGATTATATTTTTGGATTTTGGTTGAAGAAGTCTATATCCTTTGACATCTTCAGAATATCCAACAAAAATACATTTTTCACTCTTAGGTTCTAAGGCTTTATGTTTCCCATCTGGAATATGGGCCCAAGCATCACTTCCAAAAACACGAAATTGACTTACATCTGGTTTGATTGACTCCAAGCTTCTTCTAGAGTTATATTCTTTAAAATCTTAGTAGGAGTGCGATTTACTATGTAATTTTCACAGTTAATGGATTTTGCCCAAAAATTGAGACCAAGTCCTTTAGATTGAAGCATACAATTGGCCATTTCTTTTAAGGGGCGATTATTCCTTTTAGCTACACCATTTTTTTGTGGAGTATATAGAACAATATGTTGCAATTGAATGCCATGCTCAGTGCAGAAGTTGATAAATTTGTTGTTGACATATTCTCCACCATTGTCTGATCTTAACTTAAGAATTTGATGTCCAGATTATTTCTCAACAAAGGCCTTAAAGGCCAAGAACATGTTGAAAACTTCACTCTTGAGTTTTAAGAAATATACCCAAGTGCATCTGGAAAAATCATAAATGAAGGTTAATAAGTACTTGCAACCAGAGAAATAAACAACAAGAAGTGGACCACATAAATCACTGTGCACAAGCTGCAAAGGGGTTGAAGCATGGCAAGAGGCACGTTTGTCAAAACTATCCCGATAATGTTTTTAGAGTACACATCTGGAGCAAACACCATCTTGGCAAGATACCATAGGAAGGTTTGTCACCATATTTTCCTTACATAGAGTTTGAAGAGAGTGATACTTTAAGTGACCAAATCGTTCATGCCAAAGTTTGCTCACATCATCATTATGAGCAACAAAAACAGAGGGAAGAGATGATGACCCAAAGTTGTCAAACTTATACAACCTTGTGGAATCATCAACAATGCCAGTAGCTAAAATATGTTTAGGATCCTTAAGGTCCTTGATTACAACATCATGAGGTGAGAATTCTACTATTTTCCCTTCACCTGAATGAGTTATCTGATAAACAGATAGAAGGTTGCATGACAAGGTAGGAACACAGTACATCATTAAACTGACCATTATCTAGATGAATGGTTCCAGATCCTACAACACTAAGAGATCTATCATCACCAACATAAATATGTTTGGTGTTACAATCATTTAGAGAAGAAAACATGGATTTATTTTTGGCCATGTGGTAATAAGCTCCAGAATAAATTAGCCACTCATGAGAAGGAGAATAAGAAGATACATTTAATTCATAACCAGATCTTGATGCTTGACAACCGCAAGCAGAAAGTGTCATGCCTGAAGATGAAGGTGAAGAGTGCTCCAAATTGATGTTGTGCTTCTTCATTGCAGCTTCTAAGGCTTCCATCTTCTTAAAACATTTGGACTTTGTTATCACTCAGATTTTCCTTGCAGTTGTTGGGAAGAGGAAAGGGGTCCGAGGTAACCACAAACCAACTTTTAGGTACATAATCTAGCCAATATGTACCCAGAGAGGGCTCTATCTGTATAATTTAGCTTTGTTTTAGAAGATATCAGGCTAGTTATAAAGTCCAAGGGTTTTAATTGAGTTTGGGTGATGAAATTCAATAGCTAAGGGTAATATTGAGTAATTTAGGCCATTGGGCTAATGGAATCAAAGAGGATAACTTAACTGGATTAAGTCTCTTAACAAAAGATGGTTTCACAAGGCAAGATAATCAAACAATGAACAATTATAGATCTCAAGTGAATGGGATGAACTCAAATGGATGAAGGGCAATTAAGAATCCTTCAACACATTCAAAAGAGGGAAATTGAGTGATTATTAATAAAGAGAAATTAAGTATTCTTTACTAAATAATCAAAATTCTTAAACTAGAAAAACATGAGCAATTAAGAATTCACTGTTTAAACCAGTTTAGAAGAAAGCATTTAGAATAACAACGATTAAAATCAGATTACACTTAAGCACTTTCTGATTTATTCCTTTTCGTTAATCATTCAGAAATGAAACACAGATGATATAGTAAAAAAATATAAAGACTTCAACACATAAGAGATATATGACTTATTGATTCGAAGTCTGACACAAGAATCCTGTAAAAATTCTTTCGCATCAATTCCTCATCCAGCTAGCCACACAAAATTTCTCCAATAGCACTTTATTCCAAAATAGTCAATGTTACAACAAAGTCTAAAAAATCCACCACTCAATACTCCGATTGAGGGAGTATTTATACAAAAAGTTATAAAAAATATCTCATAACAACTTGAGATATAATCTAGGATGACTCATAAGTATTTTACGACAAACTAGAGACAGATGGTCTCGTAGATAAGAGAAATGATAACTGATGTTGTGTTGTTTCCTTCTTTTGAGAATGTGATGGAGGCAGGCCCTATGATTTGGCTTGATGTTGTCCTCTTCAGTAATTTTGTGTTGGATGCTCCATTTAACTGATACTCTTTAACTGCATTGATACTCTTTTATCCTTCTTTATCATGACTTACTGTAGTACATAATCAAAAATTCATGTAAGGATAGTTTTTACAAAAGTTCTAACATTTCTGTCCACCATTTATCTTTCGGTATTCTGGTTCTTTGCAGATTTCTGAGAGTTTCATCAGTCTCTGTATACCTAAAGAAAGTAGGTTGAATTGGGAACAAATGCTTTACTTAATGCTCGAGATAAAACAAATTTTCCAATCTATCATGAAGAATTTTTCCTGTAGGCAATGCTGCTGTTGATGAACTAGTTAAGGCACTGGCCTGATTGTCAGCATGCTTGTCCAATTTTTCAACATAACTTTCAAGGTCCATCAATTTATCCTCTGAAACTAAAGCACTAGGAAATCCTTTATTCAACAAAATATCAAATCTTTTCATGAAAGCAGTGATTTCTTCTTTCATATTAGAACATCTTCGTTATAGATTTTGCATCAGAGTTCTTTTGGTAAAAACTCTTTTTATTTCCAAAATTGTTCATGTCCTATCTTGAATGCCAAGTTATTCAAGTTGATGCTTGTTCTGAGTATTTAGAAAACGGATAATTTCATTGGCTTCTTCAGGCCTGTTTCCCAATTCTTCTCTTGCTTCTAGGACTTCTTCCAGAGCCAATTTGACTAAATCATTTTGTTCATACATTATTTGAATTGAGGGTTAGACATATTTTATTGACTGGATGATGTTTTCCCAAAGAATTTCATTTATTTCTTTTAAAGGCTTCTCCAATGTGAGATCCTTCTCCAATTTGTTGACCAACTTTTCTAATCTGTTGACCTCTCTTGTTTTATCTGCAACATTCATCTTCGAGAGATCATATTTTTGTTCCAAAGTGGTGAGTTGCACCTTTGTTCTCTGTAGCTCTGTCACTTGGAGTTTCAATTCCTCCATTGACTTTATTAATTCTTCTATACTTAAATTGGAAGTATGTACCTGTGAAAATTCTGTTGGCTGACCTGTTGTTGTAGTACCTACAATTACCTCAGTTGTAGATGCTGGAGTATTAGGTTGCTTATCTTTCAATGCCTTTTCAAGCTCTTTTTCAGTTTCATTAAGTTGCTCATTCAATTTCAAGAGAAAATCCATCAATTCTTCTTCATAATTTTTCTTTATAATTTCTGCAGTCTATGGATGTCTTGAGGCTGGTAACTTCAGTTGTTTTCTCAAGGCTGCAATATCATCATCTTTTTTCTTGATCAAAGTTTCTATACCTTTGACATCCTTGGGATTATGACCCAATCCAATAATGATTTCCTCCAAAGTTTTTATCCTGTTGTCCTTAGCCTTAGAAGAGGGTTTTTCAAGATTTATTTGAGCATTAGTATTCTCCAAAGAATCCTGCAATTTCTGGGTCATCATTGATTTATCTGTCAGAGTAGAATAAATCATTTCACCTGTCTATTTATGCAGCTCAATTTGATCCAAAGGATGAATATCCTTTGCTAAGACTTCAAAATTAGTTCTAATATAATCTGCAGATGTTTGAGGTTGCCGCACTTTGGGTTTGAAGTGACTCATTATCATTTTACCCTGTTGAATGCCATAGGCTGACATCAATCTTTGTTGATTCTTAGGAGCCATCTTCAAACATTGATTGTATACTTGAATTCTGAGTGGATCATTTCTGGCCTTTATATTTATGAATGTTCTTTTAATATCCCAGGCATCTTTCACTGGTGGTTTGAAAGATGATACTTCTGCACTTTTCTGCCTTTGCAGCTCTTTTCTCTGTAAAGTAGTGGATGTCCCATTGATTGTACATGTTTCTACCCAATTCTTCTTGCGTCTGAATATCAGGAATTTCATGAACATATTCCACTTCTGGAAGAGGATTCAATATTTGTCTTTTAATATCAGGTTGTCCAGAAGATCCACTGACAGGAGTAGTTGCTTCAGCATCTCTCTTTTTACCCTTTTCTACATTAAGAGGAGTTTGTAAAATTGACATTTCTGCCACATTGGTCTGAGTAGGAGCAATTTGTACTTGACCCTGTTCTTTAAAAGTGTCATTGTAAATTTCTCTTTAACTTGTATGTCAGCCTCTTTTTCCTTTCCTTTAGATGCTACCGTAGCCAATGCACTGAATTCCTATAAATTTTGTTGAGAAGTCCCAGCAGAAGAAGAACCAATACCTGGTATCTGTACCTGTCCAAAAGAGTCTAGGTCAAGTATTTTTTCAAGGTCTTTCATTACATTTTCAACATTGACCTGCTCACTATCTTTTTCTATCAATGTTCCTTCCATCCATTCATCCATATTGGCATACTGTTCAATTTCTGGGATTCTTTGATGAATGTATGGTGATAGTTTGTTTTTAATTCTTCTATCACAAATAAAGTTGTTTGGGTCATAAGGTACCCAATAGAAACTTTTTTGTAATTTAAGATAGTCTTCTAAGATTCTTTCAGCTTCCTTCCCAACATCTCTAGAGTTGCAAACAAAGGGACCTAATTGACTTTTAATCCTGAGTTGAGCCTTTTTCTTTGCATTTCAAAAATGAACTATATCTGAATTAATCATCTGTCTAAAATAATCTAATGCAAAGAGTCTCATTGGGAAATATTTTGGTAACTTGAATGGGAATAATTCACATCCATAGATTATGATTTCTGTGTGATTTCGGTATAGGTACCAATCACCTATCCGGTATTGCTTTGAGAGTTGAAGAATTTTCTTGATTTCACTATTGACCCTCGGAGGGGAGACTCCTGTCAACAAGGTGGTTTCAGGGTGTATAAATAGGTCAATAAACTCATTGTAGGAATAAGGAGAATCAGGGGAATTATGAGTGATGGCAGACCAAAAGATTACAGACCTCGGATTTCCTTTAGCATAAAGTTTTTTTAGCATGGAAAGGGAAAATCTCTTATTAAAAGTAAAGCATGAGATGGTATATAACAGAGGAATACTTGAACACTCTTTCATTCACTAATCTCATGAACACATCATAGATTTTATCTACAATGTAGGAAGCAAAATCATACTTGACAGCAGGGGGTTGTCCAGGGGTAAAAATTGACAACAATACTAGGGTTAATTGGTCAACATATTCACTAGTATTGAAACCCATTATAGAGGATATCATATTCAGAATAAGCCTGCCCACATCAGTAAAAAAGGTATAACCATAAGGGGGAGGGCCTTTGGGCTGATGTTCTAGCAACATGAAGGTCTAGCAGAGACGATTTAACTCTTCATGGGACAATTTGGCAGATTTCTCAAGTAATTCTCCCATGAAAAGGGGAGTGAGGGCTTGACCAGGTTGAAATTGCAACATCTCGTTGATAGATTGAGCAGTTATGGGAAAAAGGACGGTCTGACTCGGGGGAAAAACTGCTCTTTGATTGGGATCATAATTTGCATGGCAGTAATGTATTATCTCAGGAAAAATATGGACTAAAGGGAGAAGATACATGGGAAGATTGGATTCCCATAATCTAAAAATGTTAGAACCTTTTAAGTAATTATATCTACAGTAGCAAAAAATTCGAAGGGGATTTTCACTGAGAACCAGGTCTTTAATTTGGAAATCCTGTCTACTAAAGGCAGATAATCTAAATCTTTGTGAGGAGAATTCAGGGGTGCGACATTCAGAGCCACAGGAATTTCCATTTTTGGTTCTTTTGGATTCAGAAATGAATTGAGGGTTTTGATGAAAAAACGGGTACAATCACAGGTTTAGGAATGTAATTGTAGTTTTTGGAATTGAGGAATGAACTAAAGAGCAATCTTGAACCCTGTTTCAGTTTTTCGTGTGGAATTTAAAACAAAACCAAGATTTTTACATAGCTCAGCGGGAATTTGGGTAAATACCTGTTTTTTGGGAACTAAACAGTGATGAAAACAGGTGATGGTTATGGCGGATGAACTCTGAATTACTCGACTGCAACTTTCTTCGACAAGGTAACAGTTGGAAAACTTCGACAGTTGATTTCGAAATTCGTTGCATGTGAAATTGGTCGTTGTATGAAATAATGTGAAAATGACGCGGGTTCTTTTGTTTTATTAACAAAGTCAAAGGTTGGCGGGTTTTTTTATTTTTTAATGGATGACGTCAGCAAGTACGAAGGCTTCATCACGGGAGGCGGGCGGTAAGTGGTATTCATCGCACCGCTTTTGGAGAAGAGTGGTTTTCAGCGGAGGGCGAGCGATTCCATACGATGGACGACGTGTGGTGTGGAACTGTTCAGAAAACCGCTTGGCCATCGGGCATTAACTTTTGGATGAGGATGGGCAGCGATATGGATGACCACCATAGATCTTGAGTTGATAGATCGAACGGTCATCGGGAAAGGAAGATGACGGGGAATTAAAATGGCGGGCCCAATGCAATTTATTAAAAATAATCACATCAGGGACGATTTGATTGGCATATTAGGTTATTAATTAACCTGGAGGGTTAATTGATCCCTTTATACAATGGAGGTTGGATTTATTTATTAATTGGAAATTTCAACCAATTAATGAATTTTAATAAATATATCGAAGAGGCTAAGGTCTTAGCCAGAATTGATCATTTTCATCATCGTAAGTTAAGAGAGGCCCTTGAAATTGAAAAAAGGCCCATAAATCTCAATAGAGATGACGGTTGGAATATAAGCAGGTGTTGGATCCCTGCCTTATATTCTTAATCCTCTTCTCTTTTTTTAATTTTTAATTTTTAATTTTTACTTTTTATTTATTTATTTAATTTTTTTTTTTTTTTTTTTTTTTTTTTTTTTATTATTATTTTTAAATTTTTATTTTTTATTTTTATTATTATTTTTTATTTATTTTTTTTAAATATTTTTCTTTATCTATATATATATATTTATATATATTGATTATATAATTATAATAATATAATATTTAAATTTTGAATAATCAATTAACTTTATTCTTTTATATTTTTTATTTTTTAAGATAGAATTTCAATATAATAATATTATTCTTTTATTTATTTTTAATTTTTTAAGATAGAATTTTAATACAATAATTTTAATTAAATAATATTTGTTTTTGAAAATTCGATTAACGATATTAATAAAAATAAAATTTGCTATTATTTTGAATATTCAAACTAGCGGTTTCAATTTGTAATTAAATTTGTAAATTAAGGGAACTGTTTTATTTCTAGTTTTATATTTATTATTATTATTATTTAATTATTTAATTGTTTATTCATTTTATTTTTAAAGATTTACAATAAAATAATGTATAATAATCAATTAAAAAATAATAAATAAATAAATAAATATAAATTAAAAATAATAATAATAATAATAATAATAAATTAAACTAAATTAAATAATTAAACTATAAAATTGAAATTTATTTTTATTTATAAAAAAAAATTTAATTTGACTTTTAATTTAAATATTCAAACTAGCCGTTTTTTATTTTTTTAATTATTGAACTAACCGTTTTATAGTCAAACTAGTTGATTTTAACGGTTTTCTTTCCTCTCCTACATCTATTTAAACTTAACAACTGATCTGATCTCTCACCTAGTCCTGATGATGAACCACACTGGTTGGTTCGAAACGCGTCGACTTTGTTCATGATAATGTGATTTTTACCGAAAGATTTCTTCCTAATTTATTGATGGATCACAGAAGCCAAAAATCTAGTAATATGGTTATTTTTCAACCAACGGGGCGGGATATATATTATATGGGAATTATTTAAAATAATACAAGGAAAAGGGAATTTGCGTAGGGATTTAAATAATAAGTTAAAAATTAATATGGAAACGAATGAAGCGCTAAGTGTAAAACATCAAAATAATGTATTTAACTTATGCTTTTATGAATAGGGTTTTTATGAAATATTGCATGATTTTCCTAAGTAAAATGGGATTTTACTTAGAAAAAGATTTTTTAGAAGTGAGCGAATTTCATGATGAATGATTTTAAGTACTTAGGATTTTCCAATTATTGGGCCGAGGGTCCGGTCCCTCCAAAAGTCAAGGAAATGCCTTGAGCCCCTTTAATTTTCAAATGCCTTAGTACTTAGGGGAAATTAGTGAAATTTTTAGGGAAAAATGAGCAGGGAAGTTAATAATCTGACTTTGTTTTGTTTGAAATTCTTCCAGTGTAGTGTCTGCCTTAGAACTTGTGATGAAAGTAAAGATTTAACACATCTAGAGTCATTATCCATCACATGTAATTCTGCAACAACATCTATCTACCCTACCTACTTTACCCTACCATTTTTTCTTCTTTATTAGGGTGCACTTAAACTGGAAAACCCTTATCACACTTTTTCTTTTACATCTGAAAATCTATCTAATTCTAACCTTATTACATCCAAGGGCTCAGATTAAACTGTTGAGCTCCTTTTATTTCCTCTACCTATCTACTTATCTACCAAGATTAAACAGTTTGGTCAGATTTTATTCTCTATCTCTAAAACATAAAATTGAAAGATGAACTAGCCAAGAATAAACTGTTTGACTGTTCATAAATTGTGGCATAAAATACAAGTTGCACACAATTTTATTTATTACATAAGAGAAAAAAAGTAGTGGAATTTAGGCTTGCACACTTTCCTTGGCCTTTCTTTTGATGGGGTTCATTTTCTTTCACTTTTTTGGCCATTTTATTCTTTTCACCCTTTGATTTTCTTTTAGGGTATACCCTCTTTACATTTTTTGAATTTTTTTGATTTTTTGACAACATGGAAAACCTTTGCAACAAGAAAAGGTATGAACATATTACATAGCTTATCAAGTTAATCATGAAATATGACACCTATTGGTATAGGAGTATAACACTGGCTCCACTTGGGGATGGTTTTTGCTGATGAAAAGTCAAGAACAACAGGTCAGTTGCCCTCAGAATGATTTTGACTGAACCATGGAATATTCTTCTGCTTGTTGCTTTATTATATGTATGACAGTAATACTTCTGAAGCTTAGGGCCTTCTCTTCGGGCTTCAACTCCAGTAAGTTACTATCCACTCCAAACTGATACATTACAAAGGATATAGTATGTACATGTTAAAAATCAGGATATCCTAATAAATAGGATCAAAGTAATGTTTCAACATTCGACCATTAACTGGTCCTTCTTCAGTTTCTGTACCATCCAATTTTTTCAGAAAATATGTATTATTTCCTTGTAAAGCATGAATAATATAAGGTCCTTTCCGCAGGAAGTCAAACTTCCCATGTTTTCCCTTATCCTCTCTTCTGGAATCCCATCTTAAAACTTTGTTTCCTAGTTGGAAATCTTCTGACTTGGTCCTTTTATCAAATATCTTCTTTAGTTTCTCCTGCAATACTTGGGATCTTTGATAAACTTCCTCTCTGGTCTGCTACAAATTGATAGTCTGATTTATTCTCCTTTGAATATCATTCGGTTCAACCTGAGCTTCTTGAAGTAATTTCATTACAGGAACTCCTAAAGATGAAGGAAATACAACCTCAATACCATAGACTAACTCATAAGGACTGGTCCCAATAGAATTTTTGGTGGTGAGTCTGTTTGCCCATAGTGCATTTATAAGTTTCTTGTGCCAATTTTTCTTATTTTCCTCCAATAGTTTCTTAATAATATTGATGAGACTCTTGTTGGAAGATTCAGCCAGTCCATTACCCTGAGGGTAATAGGCTGTGGAATGGCCTAAGGTGATATGATATTTATTATAGAAACTTATCATCTTCTTAGATTTGAAGGCAGCAGCATTATCAATTATAATTTTCTCAGGACAGCCAAATCTTGATAATATATTGGTTTCTAGGAATCCTATAATCACAGTGTCATTGGCTTGTCTGGAAGGAATTGCTTCAATCCATTTAGTAAAATAGTCTGTGGCAGTGAGGATCTATTTGTGTTGGCCAGAAGAAGGAGGATGGATTTCTCCAATGAAATCCAGGCCCCATTGTTGGAAAGGTTTTTCAATGGAAATTGGTTTCAAGGGTAAAGGTAATAGTTTTCTCTTGCCTTCAAAAATTTGACATTTATGGCAAGCAGTGAAAAATTTCTTTACATCAGCGAAAAAGGTTGGCCAATAAAATCCAGCTCTTAGGATCTTATCTGCAGTTGATTTCCAATAAAGGTGTCCACCACAGTCTCCTGCATGGAATTCATTTAGAGCCTTGTCAGCTTCATCTTTTAACAAACAATTCAATAGAATACGATCATGATTTTTCCAAAAGAGAACATTATCTAAAATACGAAACTTTAAAGATGTCATCTTTAAAAACCTTTTCTTTGTTCTGGATAACCCTGGAGGAGCTTGCAGGTTTAACAATACATAAATTATATCAACATACCAAGGTGAATCTAAGAAGGCCTCGCTGATTTGTGGAGTCGCCATCTCCTGTTCGTTATCCAATTCATTAATATCCAGGGCTTGGCAATTTGTTTATGTCATGAGTTGAGCCAAACCCTGTCCTTTTATAAGCTTTGTAGGTTTTATTTCAATATCATGCTCTAATATGGTAGCAATCCATTTACCTCTTTTGCCTTCAATTCCATCTTGAGTTAAGATGTCTTTGACAACAACATTTGGTACATAGGCTATCACATGGGAATACAATATATAGATTCTAAAATCTTTAATGGCTTTTACAAGTGAAAAAGCTTGTTTTTCCATGATGTTGTATTTTAATGATGCATCCCTTAGTGCTTTACTAAAAAAGGCTATAGTTTTTCACATCCTTGATCATCCTTTTGTAATAAAACAGCAGCTACAATATGTTCTGATGCAAATGAAAATATTATGAAGTCTCTATCAAATTGTGGACTGGTAAGAATTGGTGTTCTAGTCAAAGCCATTTTAATTTCTTTAAATGCTTGTTTGGCTTCTACTGTCCATTTAATACTTGAATCCTTTCTTAACATTTTAGTAAACAATCTAATTAATTCAGCTAAGCTAGATATGAATCTTCTCAAAAAATTGATTTTTCCTATGAAAGCTTGAAGTTATTTAACATTTCTAGGGTGAGGTATCTGCAATATAGCTTCTATTCTAGCATGATCGATTCTAATACCATCTTTGGAAATAATATGGCCCAAAATTTTACCTTCTTCAAGACCAAACAAGGAATTTTTTGGATTCAAAGAGATACCATAATTTATGCATTTTATGAATACTTGTCTGAGATGGTCAAAATGTTGCTGATATGATTTAGAAAAAACAGTTAAATCATCCAGATATATAACAAGAAAGTCATGAATTTCTTTTGCAAACGCAATATCCATTGCTCTTTGGAAGGTTGCTCCAGTATTTTTAAGTCCAAATGGCATTTTAACGTACTTGAATGTACCCCATGGTGTTGTAAAAGCTATTTTTTCATGGTCATCAGGATGAACTAGAATCTGGTTGTATCCTAAGAACCCATCTAGAAGAGAAATCCTTGAAGCACCTACTACCCTTTGTAAAATGTGATCCATTTTGGGCAAAGGGTAATTGTCCTTCAAAGAAACCTTATTTACATTTCTTAAATCAACACATAATCTGATCTCTCCAGTTTTCTTCCTAGTAGGGACTAAGTTAGACACACACTCTGAAAATCTAAGAGGAGAAATTATCCCTGCTTCATACATTCGTTTGATTTCTTTTTCAATTAAAGGCAACAATACAGGGTAGATTCTTCTGAGTTTCTGCTTAAATGGTTTTTGATTTTCCTTCGAAGGTATTGTATGTTGAATTATAGAGGTATCATATGATTTCAAGTCTTCATAACTCCAGGCAAATACATCCTGGAATTCTCTTATTAGTTCAACATATTTTGGTTTTTTATCAGGAGGCAAAGATTTAGATAACTTTATTATTTTAGGATTTTCTTCAGTCCCCAGATTATATTCCTCAATATCATCTTTCAATGGTTCCATTTTGGGTTTCTTTGGAATATCATTAGAGTCAAAAAGATCTTCCAAAGGAGTTAATCCTTTCGGCAAATGATTATCTTTCAGATTAATGATTTCAGATTCATCTTCTATAATCTCATCAACCTCCATTTGTTTAAGGTCCTGCATTTCTTTTTTGGTGAACTTCGTTGGATGAAGAATTTGAGTTACACTTTCTTCTGAAATGTCTGTTTCTTGTTCATTTATTTGATCAAATTCAATGACTGTATCTTCATCTATGTTACTGTTAGAAAATTCATTCTCTAGAGTCAGAAAATTGCTAATTTGATTGTCACTTGCAAACACTTGCCAATTCTTAAAATTGTTTGGTATAGTTGGTCTGTGTCTAATCTCAGTTGTGAACTGATGATTAGGTTTGAATGGTAATTTACAAGTGCTAGCAAACATTGAAAGACTATGAGCATGCAAATTTTGTTTTCTTGGGATTTTAGCAAGCCAAGCCTGTAGAAAAGTATTGAGAATCTCTACAATTGTTCCTCTATATTCTCTTAATCTGGGATCTTTTGTCAGAAAGTCACCATTGATCTGTTGAATGATTATATTAGAATCTCCTATGATAAATACTCTAATTTCCCCTAATCTTTTGACAAGTTTAAGCCCTAACAAAAGAGCTTCATATTCTACCATATTATTAGTGCATTTAAAGTTCAATCTGTAAGCATGGCCTTCAGCACGATCATTTTCAAGGTTGTGTATCCAAATTCTAGCTCCTGCTCCTAAGTTATTAACTGAACCATCAAATTCTAAATGCTAAATAATCTCATGTTCATAATTGGTATCAGGCGTTTCAGGAACTTTCTTAACAGTGAGATCTGGTTTTTTACTTTCTTCTGGTTTTTCTTGGGTATCTGACGGCTCTTTTTCCTATGAGATTTCCTGGATTTGAACACTAGATTTATTTGCAATTTCTTTTGGTTCTGTTGCTGGTACTTCTAATTTAGTGGGAAGATCAGATTCAACATTATAAAGAATAAATGAGTCCATATCAGAGTGTACTGAGTAGATGGGGAATTTTTCAGGTTTCTCCTGACTACTGATTACATATTTCATCAAATTTTCTCTGTATAGTCTCTTAGGTTGGCCAAACACTGAAATAGTAGCATATCGCATATCCAATTGAAGAGATCCTCCGAGCTTTGCACCCCAAGATCTGGACAATAGCATACCATATTTTGGAGGAATATCTGCTACTACTATATCTATCAAAATTGTTTTTGCAGGGTATTGAACCAATGAAACACACAAATATTTGATTAATCCTAAAAATCTCACCCGATTAGAGTCAAAAGAAAAGAGATCTTTGTATGGTCTGGTGATGTCTAAGTTTAATCTCTCCATTACAGCTTTGGGCAATAAATTGTGAGATGCTCCAGAATCAAGCATGGCATTATGAAGTATTTTATCATGTATATTCAAACTCACATGGAATGGAGGAGTTCTTCCACTTCCTAGTTTTCCATTTACTTTAGGGCCAAATAATAATCTAGGCTGATCATCGAAAACATTTATTGAGTCATCACTTCTAGTAATATTAAGTGATCTATTGATTTGACTTAGGTAGACATCATGTTTAGCTAATTTAGACAATGGAACAGCTATTTTTAATTTGCCTACTTCAGCTTCTAGATAAAAAGGTTTTTCAGTCTGTGTTCTTGTATTTCGAACAGTTGGATTCTCTTTTTCTTCTGTGTTTTCAGTATTTTTCTCCTTTTCAGGAGTGGGGTTATGTGCTGAAGTTGTTTCCGAATCAACTTCTAGAGGTTCCTCTACAGTTCCTTTTGGAGGAAGAGTATTAGAAAGTTGTCTGTTATTCAGTTGAGTATCGGATACATCTTCAATTATTGGGTTGGCAGGATTAGGATCTAATCTAGAAAGAATATGTACAAGGGTAGTATTGGTTTTAACTTTGAGGGGCTGTTTTGTAACTTTCTGTTTACTTGTTTCCGGAACATCAATTCATCTGCTCCTCAAATTATATTGCTTGTCAAATTCAAGTCAAAGTATCCTTCCTTAAAGTCAAATTATTCTCCTGAATGGGTTTGAAATTTCTTAAGAATATGAGCTTCTTGATCCTCTTGGTTCAAGAAAACTTCTGGTTCATTCTCACGTTTAGTAAAATTGTTTATTTGAACATCTTCAGTTGGTTCCTCAGAAGTTGAGGCTTCAATATAATTTTCCTGGAATGGGGGCCTAATATTTTGGTCAGGACCAGTTTTTCCAGTATTTTGATTTTGGTTCCTTCTGAAGTTTGGATTTCTCATAGTATTGTTCGGTTGACCATCCCAAGGAGATTTCTTCTCAATTGTTTCTACTCTATCTCCTAGCCTTTCCATTCCTTTGATAATAGCATCCAGCTTCTTTTCAAAAGCTGTGGGTTCTTCATTTAAAGGCATTATTCTTTCAGCTCTAGCTCTAGCTCGTTTCTCTATCAGGTTGGCTTCGACACTAACAAGGATACTTTGCATTTGTTCTAAGGTTTGAGGAGTTTTTTCCCTAAGATGATATGCCATATCAGAATCAAATCCATCAGGGAATTTGATTTATAGTGAATCTGGAGGAGGTCTAAGATTTTGGGGAATAGCATTGTAAGCCTCATTGAATCTGGTGACGTAATCTTGTACAGTCTCATTTGTTCCTCTCTTTAGTTTTCCAAAGTCTGATAAGATTTGAAGAGGATCTTTCTTCTTTTCCCATCTGTTTAAAAATGATCTATAAAGAGTTTGTAAGTCAGCAACACTGTTTGCAGGAAGGGCTCCAAACCAGGTTTTGACTTCTCCAGTAAGACTTTGGAAAAATATTCTCATTCTTACATCATCAACATCTATTTCATAAATTTCAAAATAATCAGTCATCTTTTTAGTATGCTGTTGTGCAGAGTAAGTACCAGAACCATCAAAAATAGTGATTTTACTTTGGTAATCTTGAGGCATAGCCCCTAGATTAGCAGGTAATACCAAAGGAGCATATATGTTTGCCATTGCAGGAGGTAGTGATGAAATGACAGGTGAGGTTGGTAAATGAGTGGTGGGTGGAGGAGTAGAAGGGGTAGTCTGAGGTTGAGATGTTTGAGGAAATGTTGATGAACTGGGAGAAGCTGAAGTGATCACGGAAATATTTGAAGTTCCTTCAGAGGTAAACTCAGATTGTATGGAATTTCGCAAATGTTTATCAAGATGTGAAGTAACAAATTCCAATTGTAAATCTTCAAGAAATACTGGGTCTGGAACTAAATTGGACAACTCAGATTTAGAAAAATTTAAAAATAGAGATGTTTCAAACTGCTCGTCAAAAGTTTCGTCCTCAAGATAAATCCACTTAACGGGACAGGATATTGATCTATAGAGAGGTCGAGAAATACCAGAGCTTTATTGACTATTTTGTCTCCTAAGAATTCTGGGGATCAAATTCGGATTTTCAAACACAGGCGGTGGATTTGGATCAAGGTTAGCCCTAGTGTAATGAATCCTTTCTGAAGCCAGTTTTCTAGGTGATATTTTTTGGTTTATTGGTTTAAATGAAATGAACAATACAACTTCAACAATCTCTTTAAGAAGTTTCAGATATTGGATTTAAAGTTTCTTACAGATTTATTTAACTAGAGGAACTGATAAAATGTCTGAAACAAAAGTTCAGTTCATAAACTAGACTGAAGATAGACTAAAGTAGCATTTATTTACTATGCAATTGCAGAGAAAAAGCAATTGAAAGGCTACCTAGCTAACTTCAGGCTCCGTTTGTAGTTTATAAATTAAAAAATAGTAACAATAAAATTATTCAGCTCCCCAGTTGAGTCGCCACTATGTTATCACTCAGATTTTTCTTAAAGTTGTTGGGAAGAGGAAAAGGGTCCGAGGTAACCACAAACCAACTTTTAGGTACAAAATCTAGCCAATCTATACCCAGAGAGGGCCCTTTCTGTATAATTTAGCTTTGTTTTAGAAGATATCAGGCCAGTTATAAAGTCCAAGGGTTTTAATTGAGTTTAGGTGATGAAATTCAATAGCTAAGGGTAAGATTGAGTAATTTAGGCCATTGGGCTAATGGAGTCAAAGAGGATAACTTAACTGGATTAAGTCTCTTAACAAAAGATGGTTTCACAGGGAAAGATAATCAAACAGGGAACAATTATAGATCTGAAGTGAATGGGATGAACTCAAATGGATGAAGGGAAATTAAGAATCCTTCAACACATTCAAAATAGGGAAATTGAGTGATTATTAATAAAGAGAAATTAAGTATACTTTACTAAATAATCAAAATGCTTAAACTAGAAAAACAGGAGCAATTAAGAATTCACTGTTTAAACCATTTCAGAAGAAAACATTTAGAATAACAACGATTAAAATCAGATTACACTTAAGCACTTTTTCATTTATTCCTTTTCGTTAATCATTCAAAAATGAAACACAGATGATATACTAAACAAATATAAAGACTTCAACACATAAGATATAGATGACTTATTGATCCGTAGTCTAACACAAGAATTCTGAAAAAAGTCTTTCGCATCAATTCCTCATCCAACTAGCCACACAAAATTTCTCCAATAGCACTTTATTCCAAAATAGTCAATGTTACAGCAAAGTCTAAAAAATCCACCACTCAATACTCCGATTGAGGGAGTATTTATACAAAAAGTTATAAAAAATATCTCATAACAACTTGAGATATCATCTAGGATGACTCATAAGTATTTTACAACAAACTAGAGACAGATGGTCTCGTAGATAAGAGAAATGATAACTGATGTTGTGTTGTTTCCTTCTTTTGAGAATGTGCTGGAGGCAGGCCCTATGATTTGGCTTGCTGCTGTCCTCTTCAGTAATTCTGTGTTGGCTGCTCCGTTTAACTGATACTCTTTAACTGCACTGATACTCTTTTATCCTTCTTTATCATGACTTACTGTAGTACATAATCAAAAATTCATGTAAGGATAGTTTTTACAAAAGTTCTAACATTTCTTCCCACCATTTATCTTCCGGTATTCTAGTTCTTTGCAGCTTTCTGAGAGTTTCATCAGTCTCTATATACCTAAAGAAAGTACGTTGAATTGGGAACAAATGCTTTACTTCATGCTCGAGATAAAACAAATTTTCCAATCTATCATGAAGACTTTTTCCTATAGGCAATGCTGCTGTTGATGAACTAGTTGAGACATTGGCCTGATTGTCAGCATGCTTGTCCAATTTCTCAACATAACTTTCAAGGTCCATCAATTTATCCTCTGAAACTAAAGGACTGGGCAATCCTTTATTCAACAAAATATCAAATCTTTTCATGAAAGCAGTGATTTCTTCTTGCATATCATAACATCTTCGTTCTAGATTCTGCATCAGAGTTCTTTTGGTAAAAACTCTTTTTATTTCCAAAATTTTTCCTGTCCTGTCTTGAATGCCAAGTTCTTCAAGTTGATGCTTGTTCTGAGTATTTAGAAAATGGATAAGTTCATTGGCTTCTTCAGGCCTGTTTCCCAATTCTTCTCTTGCTTCTAGGACTTCTTCCAGAGCCAATTTGACTAAACCATTCTGTTCATACATTATTTGAATTGAGGGCCATACATCTTTTATTGACTGGATGATGTTGTCCCAAAGAATTTCATTTATTTCTTTTAAAGGCTTCTCTAATGTGATATCGTTCTCCAATTTGTTGACCAAATTTTCTAATTTGTTGACCTCTCTTGTTTTATGTGCAACATTCATCTTCGAGAGATCATATTTTTGTTCCAAAGTGGTGATTTGCACCTTCGTTCTCTGTAGCTCTGTCACTTGGAGTTTCAATTCCTCCATTAACTTTATTAATTCTTCTGTACTTAAATTGGAAGTATGTACCTGTCACAATTCTATTGGCTGGCCTGTTGTTGTAGTACCTGCAATTACTTCAGTTGTAGATGCTGGAGTTTTAGGCTGCTTATCTTTCAATTCCTTTTCAAGCTCTTTTTCAGTTTCATTAAGTTTCTCATTCAATTTCAAGAGCAAATCCATCAATTCTTCTTCAGAATTTTGCTTTATAATTTCTGCAGTCTGTGAATGTCTTGAGGCTAGTAACTTCAGTTGTTTTCTCAAGGCTGCAATATCATCATCTTTTTTCTTGATCAAAGTTTCTATACCTTTTACATCCTTGGGATTATGACCCAATCCAATAATGATTTCCTCCAAAGTTTTTATCCTATTGTCCTTAGCCTAAGAAGAGGCTTTTTCAAGATTTAGTTGAGCATTAGTATTCTCCAAATAATCCTGCAATTTCTGGGTCATCATTGATTTATCTGTCAGAGTAGAATAAATCATTTCACCTGTCTGTTTATGTAGCTCAATTTGATCCAAAGGATGAATATCCTTTGCTAAGACTTCAAAATTAGTTCTGATATAATCTGCAACTGTTTGAGGTTGCTGCACTTTGGGTTTAAAGTGACTCATTATCATTTTACCTTGTTGAATGTCATAGGCTGACATCAATCTTTGTTGATTCTTAGGAGCCATCTTCAAACATTGATTGTATACTTGAATTCTGAGTGGATCATTTTTGGCCTTTATATTTATGAATGTTCTTTTAATATCCCACGCATCTTTCACTGGTGGTTTGAAAGATGATACTTCTGCACTTTGCTGCCTTTGCAGCTCTTTTCTCTATAAAGTAGTGGATGTCCCACTGATTGTACATGTTTGCTGACTACCCAATTCTTCTTGCGTCTGAATATCAGGGATTTCATGAACAGATTCCACTTTTGGAAGAGGATTCAATTTTTTTCTTTTAATATCAGGCTATCCAGAAGATCCACTGACAGGACTAGCTACTTCAACATCTCTCTTTTTACCCTTTTCTACATTAAGAGGAGTTTGTAAAATTGACATTTCTGCAACATTGGTCTGAGTAGGAGCAATCTATACTTGACCCTATTCTTTAGAAGTTTGAGGCAATTCTGTCATTGTAAATTTCTCTATAACTTGTATGTCAGCCTCTTTTTCCTTTCATTTAGATGCTACCGTAGCCAATGCATTGAATTCCTATAAATTTTGCTAAGAAGTCCCAGTAGAAGAAGAACCAATACTTGGTATCTGTACCTGTCCAAAAGCATCTAGATCAAGTATTTTTTCAAGGTCTTTCATTACATTTTCAACATTGACCTGATCACTATCTTGTTCTATCAATGTTCCTTCCATCCATTCATCCATATTGGCATACTGTTCAATTTCTTGGATTCTTTGATGAATGTATGGTGATAGTTTGTTTTTCATTCTTCTATCACAAATAAAGTTGTTTGGGTCATAAGGTACCCAATATAATCTTTTCTGTAATTTAAGATAGTCTTCTAAGATTCTTTCAGATTCCTTCCCAACATCTCTAGAGTTGCAAACAAATGGACCTAATTGAATTTTAATCCTGAGTTGAGCCTTTTTCTTTGCATTGCAAAAATGAACTATATTTGAATTAATCATCTGTCTGAAATACTCTAATGCAAAGAGTATCATTGGGACATATTTTGGTAACTTGAATGGGCATAATTCACATCCATAGATTCTGATTTCTGTGTGATTTCGGTATAGGTACCAATCACCTATCCGATATTTCTTTGAGAGTTGAAGAATTTTCTTGATTTCACTATTGACCCTAGGAGGGGAGACTCCTGTCAACAAGGTGGTTGCAGGGTGTATAAATAGGTCAATAAACTCATTGTAGGAATAAGGAGAATTGGGGGAATTATGAGTGATGGCAGACCAAAATATTACAGACCTGGGATTTCCTTTAGCATCAAGTTTTTTAGCATGGAAAGGGAAACTCTCTGATTGAAAGTAAAGCATGAGATGGTATATAACAGAGGAATACTTGAACACTCTTTCATTCTCTAATCTCATGAACTGATCATGGATTTTATATGCAATGTAGGAAGCAAAATCATACTTGACAGCAGGGGGTTGTCCAGGGGTAAAAATTGACAACAATACTAGGGTTAATTGGTCAACATATTCACTAGTATTGAAACCCATTATAGAGGATATCATATTCAGAATAAGCCTTCCCACATCGGTGAAAAAGGTATAACCATAAGGGGGAGGGCCTTTGGGCTGATGTTCTGGCAATATGAAGGTATGGCAGAGACGATTTAACTCTTCATGGGACAATTTGGCAGATTTCTCAAGTAATTCTCCCATGGAAAGGGGAGTGAGGGCTTGACCAGGTTGAAATTGCAACATCTCGTTGATAGACTGAGCAGTTATGGGAAAAAGGACGATCTGACTCGGGGAAAAAACTTCTCTTTGATTGGGATCATAATTTGCATGGCAGTAATGTATTATCTCAGGAAAAATATGGACTGAAGGGAGAAGATACATGGGAAGATTGGATTCCCATAATCCAAAAATGTCAGAACCTTTTAAGTAATTATATCTGCAGTAGCAAAAAATTCGAAGGAGATTTTCACTGAGAACCAGGTCTTTAATTTGGAAATCTCTGTCTACTAAAGGTAGATAATATAAATCTCTGTGAGGGGCATTTAAGGGTGCGACATTTAGAGCCACAGGAATCTCCATTTCTGGTTCTTTTGGATTCAAAAATGAATTGCGGGTTTTGATGAAAAAACGGCACAATCATAGGTTTAGGAATGTAGTTGTATTTTTTGGAATTGAGGAATGAACTAAAGAGAAATCTTGAACCCTGTTTCAGTTTTTCGTGTGGAATTTAAAACAAAAATAGGATTTTTACAGAGCTCAGCGGGAATTTGGGTAAATACCTATTTTCTGGGAACTAAACAGTGAAGAAAACAAGTGCTGGTTATGGCGGATGAACTCTGAATTACTCGACTGCAACTTTCTTCGGCAAGGTAATGGTTGGCAAACTTCGACAGTTGATTTCGAAATTCGTTGCATGGGACACTGGTCACTGTATGAAATAATGTGAAAATGACGCGGGTTCTTTTGTTTTATTCACAAAGTCAAAGGTTGGCGGGTTTTTTTATTTTTTAATGGATGAAATTAGCAAGTACGGAGGCTTCGTCATGAGAGGCAGGCGGTAAGTGGTTTCCATCGCATCGCTTTTGGGGAAGAGTGGTTTTCAGCGGAGGGCGAGCGATTCTATACGATGGACGATGCGTGGCGCGGCACTGTTCAGAAAACCGCTTGGCCATCGCACGTTAACATTAGGACGAGGATGGGCAGCAATATGGATGACCACTGTAGATCTTGAGTTGATACATTGAATGGTCATCGGGAAAGGAAGATGACGGGGAATTAAAATGGTGGGCCCAATGCAATTTATTAAAAATAATCACATCGGGGACGATTTGATTGGCGGATTAGGTTATTAATTAACATGGAGGGTTAATTAATCCCTTTATACAAAGGAGGTTGGTTTTATTTATTAATTGGAAATTTCAACCAATTAATGAATTTTAATAAATATAAGGTTATTTTTCAACCAACGGGGCGGGATATATATTATATAGGAATTATTTAAATTAATACAGGGAAAAGGGAATTTGTGTAGGGATTTAAATAATAAGTTAAAAATTAATATGGAAATGAATGAAGTGCTAAGTGTAAAACATCAAAATAATGTATTTAACTTATGCTTTTATGAATAGGGTTTTTATGAAATATTGCATGATTTTCCTAAGTAAAATGGGATTTTACTTAGAAAAAGATTTTTTAGAAGTGAGTGAATGTCATGATGAATGATTTTAAGTATTTAGGATTTTCCAATTATTGGGCCGAGGGTCCGATCCCTCCAAAAGTCAAGGAAATGCCTTGAACCCCTTTAATTTTCAAATGCCTTAGTACTTAGGGGAAATTAGTGAAATTTTTAGGGAAAAATGAGCAGGGAAGTTAATAATTTGACTTTGCTTTGTTTGAAATTATTCTAGTGTAGTGTCTGCCTTAGCACTTGTGATGAAAGTAAAGATTTAACACATCTAGAGTCATTATCCATCACATTTAATTCTGCAACAACATTTACCTACCCTACCTACTTTACCCTACCATTTTTTCTTCTTTATTAGGGTGCACTTAAACTGGCAAACCCTCATCACACTTTTTCTTTTACATCTGAAAATCTATCTAATTCTAACCTTATTACATCCAAGGGCTCAGATTAAACTGTTGAGATCCTTTTATTTCCTCTACCTATCTACTTATCTGCCATGATTAAAAAGTTTGGTTAGATTTTATTCTCTATCTCTAAAACATAAAATTGAAAGATGAACTAGCCAAGCTTAAACTGTTTAAATGTTCATAAATTGTGGCATAAAATACAAGTTGCACACAATTTTATTTATTACATAAGAGAAAAAAAGTAGTGGAATTTAGGCTTGCACACTTTCCTTGGCCTTTCTTTTGGTGGGGTTCTTTTTCTTTTGTGTTTTCAGTATTTTTCTCCTTTTCAGGAGTGGGGTTATGTGCTGAAGTTGTTTCCGAATCAACTTCTGGAGGTTCCTCTACATTTCCTTTGGGAGGAACAGTATTGGAAAGTTGTCTATTATTCAGTTGAGTATCGGATACATCTTCAATTATTGGGTTGGCAGGATTAGGATCTAATCTAGAAAGAATATGTACAGGGGTAGTATTGGTTTTACCTTTGAGGGACTGTTTTGTAACTTTCTGTTTAATTGTTTCCGGAACATCAATTCTTCTGCTCCTCAAATTATATTGCTTGTGAACTTCGTAGATGGTTGTATCGTATCCTTCCTTAAAGTCAAATGATTCTCCTGAATGGGTTTGAAATTGATTAAGAATATGAGCTTCTTGATCCTCTTGGGTCAAGAAAACTTCTGGTTCATTCTCGCGTTCCGTAAAATTGTTTATTTGAACATCTTCAGTTGGTTCCTCAGAAGTTGAGGCTTCAATATAATTTTCCTGGAATGGGGGCCTAATATTTTGGTCAGGACCAATTTTTCCAGTGTTTTGATTTTGGTTCCTTCTAAAGTTTGGATTTCTCACAGTATTGTTTGGTTGACCATCCCAAGGAGATTTATTCTCAATTGTTTCTACTCTATCTCCTAGCCTTTCTATTCCTTTGATAATAGCATCCAGCTTCTTTTCAAAGGATGAATATCCTTTGCTAAGACTTCAAAATTAGTTCTTATATAATCTGCAGTTGTTTGAGGTTGCTGCACTTTGGGTTTGAAGTGACTCATTATCATTTTACCCTGGTTAATGTCATAGGCTGACATCAATATTTGTTGATTCTTAGGAGCCATCTTCAAACATTGATTGTATACTTGAATTATGAGTGGATCATTTCTGGCCTTTATATTTATAAATGTTCTTTTAATATCCCAGGCATATTTCACTGGTGGTTTGAAAGATGATACTTCTACACTTTGCTGCCTTTGCAGCTCTTTTCTCTGTAAAGTAGTGGATGTCCCACTGATTGTACATGTTTGCTGACTACCCAATTCTTCTTGCGTCTGAATATCAGGGATTTCATGAACAGATTCCACTTTTGGAAGAGGATTCAATTTTTTTCTTTTAATATCAGGCTATCCAGAAGATCCACTGACAGGAGTAGCTACTTTAGCATCTCTCTTTTTACCATTTTCTACATTAAGAGGAGTTTGTAAAATTGACATTTCTGCCACATTGGTCTGAGTAGGAGCAATATGTACTTGACCCTGTTCTTTAGAAGTTTCAGGCAATTCTGTCATTGTAAGTTACTCTGTAACTTGTATGTCAGCCTCTTTCTCCTTTCCTTTAGATGCTACCGTAGCCAATGCACTGAATTCCTATAAATTTTTCTGAGCAATCCCAGCAGAAGAAGAACCAATACCTGGTATCTGTACCTGTCCAAAAGAGTCTAGGTCAAGTATTTTTTCAAGGTCTTTCATTACATTTTCAACATTGACTTGCTCACTATCTTTTTCTATCAATATTCCTTCCATCCATTCATCCATATTGGCATACTGTTCAATTTCTGGGATTATTTGATGAATTTATGGTGATAGTTTGTTTTTCATTGTTCTATCACAAATAAAGTTGTTTGGGTCATAAGGTACCCAATAGAAAATTTTCTGTAATTTAAGATAGTCTTCTATGATTCTTTCAGCTTCCTTCCCAGCATCTCTAGAGTTGAAAACAAAGGGACCTAATTAACTTTTAATCCTGAGTTGAGCCTTTTTCTTTGCATTGAAAAAATGAACTATATCTGAATTAATCATCTGTCTGAAATAATCTAATGCAAAGAGTCTCATTGGGACATATTTTGGTAACTTGAATGGGCATAATTCACATCCATAGATTCTGATTTCTGTGTGATTTTGGTATAGCTACCAATCACCTATTCGGTATTGCTTTGAGAGTTGAAGAATTTTCTTGATTTCACTATTGACCCTCGGAGGGGAGACTCCTGTCAACAAGGTGGTTGCAGGGTGTATAAATAGGTCAATAAACTCATTGTAGGAATAAGGAGAATCAGGGGAATTATGAGTGATGGCAGACCAAAAGATTACAGACCTAGGATTTCCTTTAGCATCAAGTTTTTTAGCATGGAAAGGGAAACTCTCTGATTGAAAGTAAAGCATGAGATGGTATATAATAGAGGAATAACTGAACACTCTTTCATTCTCTAATCTCATGAACTGATCATGGATTTTATCTGCAATGTAGGAAGCAAAATCATACTTCTCAGCAGGGGGTTGTCCAGGGGTAAAAATTGACAACAATACTAGGGTTAATTGGTCAACATATTCACTAGTATTGAAACCCATTATAGAGGATATCATATTCAAAATAAGCCTTCCCACATCAATGAAAAAGGTATAACCATAAGGGGGAGGGAATTTGGGCTGATGTTCTGGCAACATGAAGGTCTGGCAGAGACGATTTAACTCTTCATGGGACAATTTGGCAGATTTCTCAAGTAATTCTCCCATGGAAAGGGGAGTGAGGGCTTGACCAGGTTGAAATTGCAACATCTCGTTGATAGACTGAGCAGTTATGGGAAAAAGGACGGTCTGACTCGGGGACAAAACTGCCCTTTGATTGGGATCATAATTTGCATGGCAGTAATGTATTATCTCAGGAAAAATATGGACTGAAGGGAGAAGATACATGGGAAGATTGGATTCCCATAATCCAAAAATGTCAGAACCTTTTAAGTAATTATCTCTGCAGTAGAAAAAAATTCGAAGGGGATTTTCACTGAGAACCAGGTCTTTAATTTGGAAATCTCTGTCTACTAAAGGCAGATAATCTAAATCTATGTGAGGGGAATTTAGGGGTGCGACATTCAAAGCCACAGGAATCTCCATTTCTGGTTCTTTTGGATTCAGAAATGAATTGCGGGTTTTCATGAAAAAACGGGCACAATCACATGTTTAGGAATGTAATTGTAGTTTTTGGAATTGAGGAATGAACTAAAGAGCAATCTTGAAACCTGTTTCAGTTTTTCGTGTGGAATCTAAAACAAAACCAGGATTTTTACAGAGCTTAGCGGGAATTTGGGTAAATACCTGTTATCTAGGAACTAAAAAATGATGAAAATAGGTGCTGGTTATGGCGGATGAACTTTGAATTACTTGATTGCAACTTTATTTGGCAAGGTAACGGTTGGCAAACTTTGACAATTGATTTCGAAATTCGTTGCATGGGACACTGGTCACTGTATGAAATAATGTGAAAATGACGTAGGTTATTTTGTTTTATTCACAAAGTCAAAGGTTGGTGGGTTTTTTTATTTTTTAATGGATGACGTCAGCAAGTATGGAGGCTTCGTCATGGGAGGTAGGCAGTAAGTGGTTTCCATCGCACCGCTTTTGGGGAAGAGTGGTTTTCAGCGGAGGGCGAGCGATTCCATATGATGGACGACGCGTGGCGCAACACTGTTCAGAAAACTGCTTGGCCATCGCGTGTTAAATTTAGGACGAGGATGGGCAGCGATATGGACGACCACCGTAGATCTTGAGTTGATAGATCGAATGGTCGTCGGGAAAGGAAGATGACGGGGAATTAAAATGGCGGGCCCAATGCAATTTATTAAAAATAATCACATCAGGGACGATTTGATTGGCGGATTAGGTTATTAATTAACCTAGAGGGTTAATTAATCCCTTTATAAAACAGAGGTCGTATTTATTTATTAATTGGAAATTTCAACCAATTAATGAATTTTAATAAATATATGGTTAATTTTCACCCAACGGGGCAGGATATATATTATATGGGTGTTATTTAAAATAATACAGGGAAAAGGGAATTTGCGTATGGATTTAAATAATAAGTTAAAAATTAATATGGAAATGAATGAAGCGCTAAGTGTGAAACATCAAAATAATTTATTTAACTTATGCTTTTATGAATAGGGTTTTATGAAATATTGCATGATTTTCCTAAGTAAAATGGGATTTTACTTAGAAAAAGATTTTTTAGAAGTGAGTGAATGTCATGCTGAATGATTTTAAGTACTTAGGATTTTCCAATTATTGGGCCGAGGGTCCGGTCCCTCCAGAAGTCAAGGAAATGCCTTGAGCCCCTTTAATTTTCAAATGTCTTAGTACTTAGGGGAAATTAGTGAAATTTTTAGGGAAAAATGAGCAGGGAAGTTAATAATCTGACTTTGCTTTGTTTGAAATTCTTCCAGTGTAGTATCTGCCTTAGCACTTGTGATGAAAGTAAAGATTTAACACATCTAGAGTCATTATCCATCACATGTAATTCTGCAACAACATCTACCTACCCTACCTACTTTACCCTACCATTTTTTCTTCTTTATTAGGTTGCACTTAAACTGGCAAACCCTCATCACAGTTTTTCTTTTACATCTGAAAATCTATCTAATTCTAACTTTATTACATCCAAGGGCTCAGATTAAACTGATGAGCTCCTTTTATTTCCTCTACCTATCTACTTATCTGCCAAGATTAAATAGTTTGGTTAGATTTTATTCTCTATCTCTAAAACATAAAATTGAAAGATAAACTAGCCAAGCTTAAACTGTTTGACTGTTCATAAATTGTGGCATAAAATATAAGTTGCACGCAATTTTATTTATTACATAAGAGCAAAAAAGTAGTGGCATTTAGGCTTGCACACTTTTCTTGGCCTTTCTTTTGGTGGGGTTCATTTTCTTTCACTTTTTTGGCCATTTTATTCTTTTCACCCTTTGATTTTTCTTTTAGGGTATACCCTCTTTACATTTTTAAATTTTTTTTGATTTTTTGACAACATGGAAAACCTTTGCAACAAGAAAAGGTATGAACATATTACATAGCTTATCAAGTCAATCATGAAATATGACACCTATTGGTATAGGAGTCTAACAGACTTTATATGGCCATCCCGATTGCAAAAGTTGCAATGTATATATGTATTCTTCTCTTTGTTTTGATTTGCCTTATTATTTTGGTGATTTGACTTTTCAATTTGCGACTGAAAATGCTTAGGGCCCTTGTTTGGTTTAGGACCATATTTTTTAGGATAATTCTTCTTGGGATTCTTTTGATATGGTTGTTGTTGGGCTGCTAAGGCTTTCTTAGAAGCATTTCCAGTAGTGATAAGACCAAGGTGTAAAATTTTTTCTTGTTCTCTTATCAAAGAATCACAAAAGGCATTAAAAGAGGGATTCTTATAGGTGGTTCTTGAAGAAATGATGGCTTCTATAGTGGAATGGAAGGCGGAAACAAATATAGATTATGCAGGGCCAAGCTTAGCAAGAATGCAATATATGAGGCTACCATCTTCCTTTTTGACCTTACACCCTTCTAAAAGAAGTCTAAGGGTCTTGAATTTGGACAAAAATTCTTCAATAGAGGATAAATTATTAGGGTCCAAAGTAAGCAACTCATTTTCAAGCTGGTGGGCCCTGATTTGATTTTGAATGCCAAAAACATTATTTAGCTTTTCTAGGGCTTTATTAGGGGTGTCAATGTGAAGGATGTGAAATTGAAGATCTTGAGCAATGGACATTCCTATCAATCCTCGTGCTTTATCTTGTCTATTTTCCCATTTAGGAACTTTATAATCATCGGAAGGTTTACAGGGTAAGTTTCATAGATCAAGAACCAAAGGTCACCGCTCACAAACATATCACAAATCAGTACACTAGTATAATCACGTGGTTAAAACCCTCAAAGAGGGAAACAATCCATGCCCTGAGCCAACGCGGCCACTTCAGGGAATTTATTAATATAAAAAGAAAAGTTATATATGTTTCTCTCATAAACGGTTATCGGAAAAATGACCCTCCATGCTCTTTAAATAGAGATCATGGACCAATCAGGTGTTAATCCACAGATCAAGTGCCGTTAATACCGAGGTGAGAGATAACAGTCGGATCACTACAAATCGTGACTGTCGGATTATAAGTTACAAATGTGCATAGTAAAGAAACACACTTTACCTAACTCTACACTAGACAAAGTTATTCTTAACTATTTCCTATGTGTCAGAATATCCTAACACAAATGACCCCCCTCCTTCAAGTGTTCGTGAATTTTTATTGAAGATGTTATGTGCATGAGAGAATAATAAATTATTTTATAAAAAAAGAATGTGTTGGTGGAAGAAAATTCCCAAAATGTTCTCATTTGGCACTTTACGATGCAAAGTATCCCAGTGATCCTAATGATCCCATACTGTCAAATCTCAGTCTGAATTGGAAGCGATACGAAAATGTTACTTACACTCCTATTGCAGATTCAAGCACAACATCAAAAAACGTCACTTTACTTGACGACGACATTTCAGTGACATATTTTATGGAGAATTTCAAGGTGAAAATATACAAATATATTAAGCACTATCATATAGCATGATGGCAGGATTTACAGTTCAAGAAAGCATGTGATGTGTTCCCAAAAGGAACAATATTATTAGTGGTTGATTTCAGTGAGAATTACACGTTTAGTCCACAAAAGGAGATACAAAGTGAGTATTATCATTCAGAACAAGTATCTATATTTGTGCATATTTTGTATAGACATTCAGAGCTTGATATCGATGGTTTTGATAGCAATGAAAATAATCATGAGATGATTAAGGAGTACCATTTCTACATCAGTGATGATCTAACACATGATACATGTTTTTTTCAGCATTTTTTTAATTTTATTTATAATGAATTGTTGAAATGAGGGGTCACCATTAAAGAACATTGGGTATGGTCAGATGGTTGTGCTAGTCAATTTAAATCAACAAGATTGTTCTTTTGGTTGTTTCGTCTTCTTGAGAGAATCAACATTCGACATACATGGAATTTATTTGAGACGGGGCATGGAAAAGGAGAGCACGATGGTGCTGGGGCATGCGTAAAACGTGCGCTTAGGAGGATGTTTGGTCTCAATCTAGTCTCCTAAACTGAGCTCATTTAATTGTCATCCAGGATTTGTAAACTGCTAAAGTGAAGTGTACTGTATGTACCTAGGTGCTTGTTTCCTAATGCGTTGTGTGTAGTGTTTATGATGTTTTTGGTCTTTTGTGATCATTTATGATGTTTTTGGTCTTTTGGTGGTTTTATGTTTGCAGGAAAATGCCTAGAAATCTAATGGAATGAAAGAAGTCAGTGATTAAAAACCGCAGTTAATCCTAATTGATGGAATGACAAATGGCAAAATGCAATTGGGAATACCTAAGCAAATTAAATCTAAACTATGACTAAATAAAAGCAAAGTCAGACCATGACTTCTTGTGCAAAAATGATTCAAAACACAAACTAAACTTGAGAAATGATCACTAAGTATGCAAATTTTCTAAATGTATTGAAGTGAGTAACCAACTTACAATGATGCAAATTTTAACCCATTAGAATGCAAATCCTCTAAATAAACAGTGAAACAACTAACTTACAATGATGCAATACTTTGTCCTTGATTAGAGATTTGAAACATAATTAGAGGAAAAAACATTGTTATCATCATACGATCTTCTATTCTAGAACTAGTTCCTATCTCTATTCTGCAATTTAATTGAATGTCACAAAACCTTTACTCAAGAGTTATTGATTTCTTTCCAAAGTAGTCTTTTGAGGAAGAGCTCTGTTTATAAAATGATGAGGAAATTGCAGAGGTACTTCAGCCTTAGAATGATGTTGTCTTCTGTTCATATGGTTATAGATCAATTAGGGATTTTAGAACAAGAAGAGGTTTGTGAATAATGAAGGATGTCTTGTTAATCCTAACAACTGAAGTAATCTATTGTGCAATGAATAACAATTTGAATATGAAGTGCAAGTGCAATGAGTTAATCTAAGAATGAACCTAAGATGCCACTAATCTAGAACAATTCTGAACTATAAGTCATCATCAAACTCGAAACAAAGTAATTGAATATGAGTTAAATGCAATGAAACTCCGGAGCATTCTAACTATGCTAACATGCATTATTATATGAAGTTACACAATCTGTTTGTTCATCATTAGTGATATTTTGGAAGAGTTCCTTATTTTGGAAGAGGTAGAACAATTCTGACTGTGTAATTGAGTGCAATTGTAAGCAAATAGACTGAAAGCAAATGAAAAACTAAGATATCATATCCATACCCTACTCGTCATTATGATGTCTTGGGAAAGCGTTTAAGAGCAAGAACAGAGATGATACTTAGTACAAACACACAACTAAATCATTCATTATCACATTCATGTCTTGAACTTCTTAAGAATTTCTTGGAAGAGTTTCTTCTTGTGGAAGAGTGATTAGAACAAGTGTAACTGTGATAGTGAATAGAAAAAACTACAAATAAATCCTACAGTACTATAGCTATTCATCATTCATCATTATAATCTGTTGGGAGAGTGTCTTCTTGTGGAAGAGCTAGAATGAATATAACTACAGTAGCTAGTTAAAACAACTATAAATTCAACTCCTAATCCTACAATACTATAGTCATTCAACATTCATCATTATAGTCTTTTGGAAGAGCATCTTCTTGTGGAAGAGTTAGAATGAGTACGACTACAGTAGCTAATTAAAACAACTATTAATTCAAAAGAAAAACGTAAAGGCAACTAGGAAACTTATCTAATTTACGCAAAATAAATCCGTGCAAGAGGCAGGGGCCCTCTACCACCTGACGGAATTCAACTCCAAATTAAAGCATGCTTCAAAACAACACGGTCTGCTCCATTAAAGATGAAAGAACTTGAACATAACACTCTGCGTCTTCAGAAATGTAGCACAGAGTCTAAACAAAATCTAGCAGCAAATCTAACATAAAATCTCTAACATAGCTCTCGGTCTCCCAAGCGTTTATAAAGCAAATGCACATAACAATAATTGCAACAATTCAGGAACACTGTCTTTCCTTATCGGAATCACGTTAGGACTCTTTGAAGTGGCTACGTGAAGAGGAAAAGACATCTGGACTGAGACAGTCCTAATATAAGTCTTCCTTCCTAAATGTGTTCCCCACGTTCAAAACCATACCCAGAATTCATTTCTTCCTCCATGATGAGCAACGAACCATGTAGACATGACATGGATCATGCTCATATGCGGTTTTTCTCAAGAGGCCACCTGGAACATACTCAAACATGAAGGTAGCTGCAGAATCGCCGGTTAGCTACAGAATGTCAGCATTCTGCAGCTAGTTCCGGTCAAAATGCTTAAAAATGGCAAAAATCACAAAATTTAACAAGTCAGTCATATAAATCATTCTAGAAGTAATTTTAACTATATTTATTGATCAATTGGGTCTAAGATAGAAATGGAAAAGGGAAAATGAGGTAAAATGAGGTGAAGGAAAGCACAATTTTGAGGCTCAACATACCCCCACTGCTGTCTCTTTGCATGTCCTCATGCAAATTTATCCTATGAATTCAGAGGCTTCTGCAAGGACATCTAATCCCCTTCTTCTCCTTTGTCTGAAAGCTAGAGGCCTTCTGGGTTTCCTGATCACAAGTTTGAACCTGAGGTTGGTGAGTGCCCTGATTAGCTTTTTGTTCTTTGTCTTCAACTTCTCATTGGTCCTCTCCACTTCGTCTATATGCAGGGATAAGGTTGAGTTCATATCAGTTTTGAGCTTGATTTGATCTTTGAGAATTTCATTCTCATTTTTGATGTGTCTATTCGCAATTCAACCCTGTTACCTTCATCCTTTCTTCTAATATATCTATTTCACTAAAGGGATAGACCAGTTCTTCGCTTTCCTGCCTTCTTCTCCAAAGCTCTACATAGGGTCATAAATTTCCGTTGAGTTAGTGTTAATATTTTCTTTCGTGGGTTCTTCATAAAAGACTCTCACATCCTCAATGGATGGCTTCATCTCTGTTAGTTGATTTCAATTCGCTTGTTTGATTAGTGTTTTCTTCTGGCCTTTCCTTTACAGATTCTTCCTAGGCCGAGATAGATCCTCTTCTTCAAGTGCATTCTGATTACCTTCTTCTTCTTTAAGTCAGCCTCTCGATTCGAGTCAACTTCTAAAAATGATTTCCTCACTCAGCTTCCTCTTGATTGTTTTGTCAATTTCAACTTTTGAAGCCCTCCATTTCCTACTTCTCTTTCAGCCGCCGGTGTCTGCACAATTTTTTGCTTCTTCAAAATGATTTCTTATTAAGAAATCGTCCCATGTATCATTTGTTTTAGCTAGATGATGCTCAATCAAAATTTTGACCAAACCATGATGATATAGGGTTGTCTCTAAAAATTGAACTCTTCTCTGAACACAAGAAGCCATTTTCTTCAGACTTTGAAGCAAGAAATATGGTAGGTTTAAGTCTTCCCCCAGAAAATGCATCATTAGTCTAATGTGGTAGAGATAAAATGTTCCATATCTACCCTCACATGTAATAAATTTTTGCAGAAGAAGTAGTATGTTTCTCCATTTGTTTTTCAATGCAGAACTGGGAATTCCTTTCTTAAATATACTGACATCCATACCTGGTGATTTTAAAATTTGTTTCCAGGAGTCATTGTGGAATTCTCTATTTTTAAACCATCTCTCTCCAGTTCTGAGCAACCCTGTAGCCTCTGCAATGAAAACTTCAGTGACAGTAAATTTTACATCACCCACCTCAATTTCGGTTCCTTGAAATGATCTTGCAAATGTTTTAGTGACTTCCTTGTGGAAGCCATTAAATTTCTCCAAAAATTGAAGCCATCCTATTTGTTGTAACATTTCTTTGCATTGTGGGTAGCCTTCTAAATATTTTGAACCCATTGGTTCAGTCCTTACAATGAAACCCATGATTGCTTCTTCAATATTCAAATTAACACTCTTCTATCCACAAAAACAATGACTTTCACCTTCGGATTGAAATAGCTTTAAGTTCTGAATGGAAATGGCTTCAACTTTGGAATGACATACCTCTGATTAATAGTGGCAACAACTTCAAAATCTCGGGCTGATATGCCTCTGTTGACAATTGAACTTTGGACTGATATGTCTCTATTTAACAGTGACAACTGACTTCAACTTCTTCACTGCAATACCTTTGGCTCTTGGTAGCAAATGGTTTCGAATTCTCACACTGCTATGCTTCCAAATTTACCCTTTTTCTCTGTTCTGAGTTTACAATGCTCAACGCTATTCAAACTGATATCCTTTGGCTCTGCTCTCGGTGATAATAATATCTCTGTCTTCGGAATGGAATGTCGGCTACAGAATGAAGTTATGGCAGTGGTCACGGAATGAAGTAGTGGAGTGAGGTGGAGGGAATGTATTAATGATTGAAGAGACGGCGGAGGATTTTACGATGGCAGAGGAAATCATCATTGAATGATTTGGTTAAGAGACGTGGAGAATTCAAATACCTCGGCCATTTTTAACCGCTTAAATGATATCGGATATGAAATTTGAAATGGAAGATTTTAATCCAAAGTCTGTGGAGGGTTTATTGGTGTTGATCAATAAAAACAATTAAAACAACCTTTTCCAACAATCCATAACTAAACTATGCTAAACTTTTATGAAATGCCATTATAATTTAAACTTGTTACCTCTGCCCTTTATTTGATTTTTGTAGCCTTTGTCTTCTTGTTCACCTTTGGAGGAGTCTTCATAATTTTCTTGATGCTTTTGATTTATGAATACACTGGGTCACTTTGTTGCAATTCTGATGTCTGCTGGTTGATGCCTTCAGGATTTATAGCTGCGGAAAGACTGTCTGGCTGCAGAAAGGCTGATCAGCTGCAGAATGTCCACTGAGCTGCAGAATGTTCCTGTAGAGCATTTTAATCATGAAAATGGAGTGCTTTTGGAACATGGGTGAAATGTTATATGTTATGAATGAAGATGGATGATAGATTATGATATGTATGAAGTGGATGATGAAATGGAATGGATTCAGTTTATGAAATGGAGTGAAAGAACATAAGGGCTGTACTGCAATTCATGACATATTTTATTCACTTACAGCAAGATATCAAATTTTGTATTTTGACATGAAAATGAGATGGATGGAAGATGGAATGAGATGAATGAAATGTGGAATGGAGTGAAATACGAATGATGGATGAGATGGAGTATGGATGGATAAGTGAATGGAGTGAAATGAAATGAGATGGATCATAAGCACTATGGATCTGAACTTATGATTTTTTTTTTAACAGCTACTTGTAAAAACAAAAATGGGAAAAGTTAGAGTGTCAGAGAGACTCTGATTTTCACCCTATATTTTCTGTATAAACATGCCAATCAATGATTGGTTTTCATGCTTATACCTTTATTTATTTATTTTTTATTTTTTATTTTTTATTTTTAAAGAGAAATGCTTCAGAAAATTTAATCAAGTTGATGAAGAAGAGAGATTCTTCTTCATTAACTTCACATCATTGTCTTCTTGGAACTTCTTGACAAACTCTTCTCTTGAGAGTGGCTTGTGGTATAGCTTCAGTCTATGACCATTCACAAGAAAAGTGACCTCTTCTTCATCTATAGTTCTGATTTTTACTGCTCCATTATCAAAAATTCGAACAATTTCATATGGCCCAAGCCAATGTGTCTCAAATTTCCCTTGAAAATCCTTGAATTTTGAATCAAACAAGAGAGCCCAGTCACCCTCTTTGAATTTCTTCTCCTTGATGTACTTGTCATGCCATCTAGCCCTTTGCTGTTGGACTAGACTTGTTTTATGAACTGCATCTTGTCTGATCTCATCCAACTCATTAATTTGCTCCAGTCTATGCTTTTGTGCCTCCGTTAGATCAAGTCCTAGCTGAACTGCCATCTTGAATGTTTGAATTTGGAACTCTATGGGAAACAAAACTTGCTTTCCATAAACAAGCTCATAAGGAGTATGGCCTGTTGTGTTTCTCCATGTAGTTCTATAGGCCCAAAAGGCTTCAGGAAGCCTATCTACCCAATCTCTTCTATGTAGATGAACAGTCTTTGTTAGGATTCCTTCAATGACTTTATTAGTGGATTCCACTTGACCATTTGCTTGTGGATGATAAGGAGTAGATGTTCTATGTCTAATTTTGTACTTCTCCATCATTTTCTCCACTAGCCTTGATGTAAATTGAGCTCCTTGATCTGTAACAATTTCCCTTGGGACACCAAAACGAGTAAAAATATCCTCAAAAAGAAAAGTAACTACAGATGATTCATTAGCAACAAGTAATGGTTTAGCTTCTACCCACTTAGTGACATAATCAGTGCAAACTAATATGTATTTATTTTGTCTTGATGGAGGACTAATAGGTCCTACAAAATCCAAGGCCCATTTTTCAAAAGGTTCAATGTGTACCTGAGGTTGTAATGGCATCTCACCTGAAGGAGAAGGTTTCCCTACCCTTTGGCAACTGTCACACCTTTTGACATACTCCCTTGTATCTTTAAACAAAGATGGCCAATAATATCCTAAGTTAAGGATCTTATAGGCTGTCCTCTTATCTGCAAAGTGTCCGCCACAAGGTTCATCATGACATGCCTTGAGAATTTCTGGCATCTCATCTTCACGAACACACCTTCTAATAATCAAATCTGGACCTGTCTTGTACAACTCATTAGCGACCCATGAATATCTTGCACTATCATTAATGATTTTTATTTTATCCCTTGCATTCATAATTGGAGGAAATTTTCCTGAAACTAAATAATTGGCAATATCAGCAAACCATGGAGTTTGAGTAGAGATTGCAAAAAGATATTCATCAGGAAATTGATCTTCAACCGGAGTGTCATCTTTGATATTTTGAATTCTAGACAGGAAATCAGCCACAGTGTTTTGTTTTCTAGGCCTATCTAGAATAGTAATGTTGAATTCTTGCAATAATAACAACCATCTTATAACTCTGCCATTAGTGATTGATTTGTTCATTAAGTATCTAATGGCAGAATGATCAGTGTGAACAAAAGTTTCATAGCCCGTTATATAGTGTCTAAACTTGTTTATGGCATGAACAACAACTAAAAACTCTTTTTCAGTTACAGTATAGTTTAACTCTGCAGGAATCAAATTTTTACTGATATAATAGATGGCATAGGGAATCAAATCTTTCTGTCCCAATACTGCTCCTAGAGCTGTATCAGAAGCATCTGTCGAGATATGAAAAGGTAACTTCCAGTTAGGTCCCCTTAATATAGGTGCTTCAGAAATTTTGGTTTTTAGGGTTTCAAAAGCTAACTGGCAATCAGAAGTCCACTTAAATTCACAATCTTTGGTGAGTAATTTGAAGAGAGGAGATGCTATTTTGGTGAAGTTTTCTATAAATCTCCGATAATACCCCGTAAATCCTAGAAAAATTCTAACATCTCTTTGACAACTTGGAATGGATAGGTTAGAAATAACTTCAACTTTCGCCTCATCAACTCTAATCCCATCCCCTGAAATGTGGTGCCCTAAAACAATACCTTCAATGAACATCATAAAACATTTTTCATGACTAAGAGAAAGGTTTGCTTCTTGAAATCTTTTTAAGACTTTTTCCAAGTTTTCTAAAGCCTCTTCAAATGTATCCCCATAAACTGTGAAATCATCCATGTACACCTCTACACAGTCATGTATTAGATCAGAAAAAATTCCTAATACTGCCCTTTGGAATGTTGCAGGTGCATTGCACAATCCAAATGGCAATACTCGGTAGGCATAGGTACTCCAAGGACAAGTAAATGTGGTTTTATCTTGGTCTTCAAGTGCTACTTGGATTTGATTGTAACCACTAAACCCATCTAGGAATGAAAAGTACTTTTTACCTGCTAATGTATCTAATACTTGATCTATGAAAGGTAAGGGAAAATGGTCTTTAAGAGTAGCTTTATTCAGTTCTCGGTAGTCAACACACACACTCCATTTTCCATTTTTCTTAGGTACAATTACTAAAGGGGAAACCCACTGACTATCTGAAATAGGATAGATGAAGTTAACATTTAACAATTTTTGTAATTCTTCCTTGACAATTTCCCTAAGATTTGGATTCATACGTCTTTGAGGTTGTCTGATTGGTTTGAAATTTGCCTCTATATAGATGTGATGAGTACAAGTCTTGGGACTTATCCCTTTCATGTCAGTGTATTCCCATGCATGTGCAGAAGAATGTCTCTGTAATACTTTGACTAAATCTTCTTGTTGAGATTTTTCTAGGTTCTTATTTATATTCAAAGTTTTGCCTGGAAAAATTTCACTTGTAGAGCTGCCAAATTTGTCCATAGAATGAAGAGACATCTGCCTAGATGACAAAAACTCAATATTGGATCCCTCTTGAAATGATTCATGTTTGTGTTCTGGAGAGGATTCAAAGTTTTCTAGAGTATTCAGAATTTGATTATCTTCACTAATTTCTGAAATTGTGAAGAGTGTTTGTAAATCTTCTTCATCCTCTATCCATTGAGTGTCATCTAGATCTGTAATTGTCCTAGCTGGAGGATATAAAGTGAATTTCTTAGTTGAACTACCATCAGAAATATACATATCACCGGACCTACAACTAATAAAAGAATCAGCTGTAGCCAACCAAGGTCTTCCTAATATAACAGGATGGCCTCCTAGATTATTCTTAGGAGTTAGGATCATGAAATCCACAGGGTATTCCCAAGAATCTAGGGACACTGGAATATCTTCTATTACCCCATCTGGTTTGATCACAGATCTATCTGCTAATTGTAACAATGTGGGTGTAAAGAGAAGATTAGGAAGTTTCAGTTTGTCCATGATTTGTCTACTCATGATGTTTATTGCTGCTCCTAAATCAATGAGTGTGTTTTGAATTTCAATTCCGTTGATGTGAATTTTGACAATTGGATTTCCTGGGTCAAGGTACTTTGGAATAGTAATCTTACCCATCATAATGTCTGCTATTTGTCCTACCAGTTGAATTTTCTTGGTTTCTCTTATTCTTTTTCTTGTTGTCTTCATACTCAACTCCTATATTGTTTTGGCTAAAATTGGGATTTCCTTGATGGCTTGCAATAATGGAATTTTAATGCAAACATTTCTCAATTCATCCAAGAAATCATAATTAGGCACCATTATTTGTTTTTCTACACCTTTATCAATTTGTAGTCTTTCCGGAAAGGGAGGTATAGAAGTAGATGTGGATGGTTGCTCTAATACCGGAGTTGGATTTATTGGATCTTTTTGTTTCAGTTTTTCAATGTTTTGGTCTTGAAAGGATGTACCTTTCTCAAGACTTTTATTAACCCGTAGGGAGTCTTCCTCAGAATTATCTTGTTCTTGTATGATCACAGAAGGTTTCCTCTTCTCAAGTATCTTTCCAGACCTAAGTTGAACATCACTAAGGTCTAGAGGAGTAATTAAATAAGTTGGAAATTGTTGACCTTCTATCATGTATGTATTCTGAGGGTTTTTATTATTGGGGTTTGGTATGGGCTGAGCTGGAAATTGATTGGATTTTTGAGGAAATGGTAATGGAAGTGGTTGATTTTGATGTGGTTGGTTCTAATGATGTTGTTGAGGATTTTGTTGAAAATTTTGTTGAAGATTTTGAGGGAAATTTTGTTGAGGATTTTGAGGATAAAAATGTGGATATGGTGGATAGGATGGTGGATACTGATAATATGGAGAGTATCTTCCATAGGGATTTTGTGTTCCTTGTGCCCAAGATTGCGATTGATTTTGAAATTGGGGCCAAGGTTGCTGCCAAGAATTCCAAGGTGGAGGTTGACTATACATTTGATCATGGAATCCTTGTGTCTGAGGTCCCTGCCAAGGTCTTCTAGATACAAAATTAAGAGACTCTGTGGAATCTGTAGGAGTTTCTTCCTGAAAAACAGCCTTGAGACCAGGAAGAGAAGGACAATTCTTGGTCTCATGTTTCTCAGAACAAATGACACAGGTTTCTATAACTTTTACACCCAAAGGACACTCTCTTAAGGCATGTTTCTTTCTACATTTGGGACAAAAAATTGCCAAAGCATCAGATTCAGCCTTTTGCTTGTTTTGTATCTTAAGGGTGTCTATTTGTTCACTAAGACTCCCTAAGATATCAGACTTAAAATCATCAAGCATGTGTCCTATTTCTGATCTACTTACTGTACCAGAAGCAGATTTACTTGCCCTTGCAAGAGCAGGATCTCTTGGACCTTTGACAATTTTGGATTTCCCTCTTGAAAGGTTGATACATAACTCAGATATTTCAGGTAATGTGAGTTGTGATATATCCCCTTTTCCCATCATATTTAGGATATCCAACCATTAATCCCTAATTGTTTTCAACAAAAGAGCTTTTAAGGTGTCTTGATCTAGATTTTCCATTTTTACCCATTTGATGTTGTAATTAAATCTTTCCAACAAATCTTCTAAGTTTTCATCTTCTTTTTGTAACATCTTGAACACTTCTTCCTTATGATTAACCGGCATACAATAATCCAAGTATCTCTCTAGAAATGCTTGTTTCATGTCTTCCCATGTTCTAATAGAGCTACTGATTAGACTCATAAACCACTTCAATGCTGCTCCCTTCAAAGTTGAAGGAAATAATTTCAGTTTTTGAGCATCTTGTAAGTAGTCATAAGTCCTACATAGCACTTCAAATTCGAATAAGAAAGTTTCAGGATCTTCAGTTTTAAGTCCATAGAAGTTTGGAAGGACAGAGGGTGAAATGTTTTTCATGGTTGTATTGGTTTCTTCATCAAGTATAGGGAACCCAAAAGAGCTTCCTATTCTACCTCTTACTCCATCTGCACCTCTACCTCCTTCTCCTCTTCCTCCTTCTCCTCTACCTCTGCCTCTACCTCTTCCTCCAAATAATGTGTGTTCTCCATTAAAAACTCCTCCCCCTCCTTCTTCTGCCATGGTTGACTCTCCTGTGGAAGTAGAAAGGTTTGTATCCCCAACAAGAGTTTTTAGATCTTCTTCTATGGCAGGTTCAGTGGATGGAGTGGAAGGTTTCTCTAATGGAATAGGTGACCTTAGATCTTCTAGAAGTCCAGGATCAGTAAAGGATAGAAGATGGGTTTGAGTTGAAGGTGTACTAGTTCTGGATCTAGATGAAACAAGTGGTGTTCTAGAAATCAAACTTCTGCCTCTGCTGCTTATAAATTTTCCCCTTGAATCTCTCTCCCTACGCATAAAATTGTTTTTAGATGCTAAGAAACAAAGGTTACCTAGTTTTCACTTCCCCGGCAACGGCGCCAAAATGTTTGGTCTCAATCTAGTCTCCTAAACTGAGCTCATTTAATTGTCAACCAGGATTTGTAAACTGCTGAAGTGAAGTGTACTGTATGTACCTAGGTGCTTGTTTCCTAATGCATTGTGTGTAGTGTTTATGATGTTTTTGGTCTTTTGTGATAATTTATGATGTTTTTGGTCTTTTGGTGGTTTTATGTTTGCAGGAAAATGCCTAGAAATCTAATGGAAAGAAGCTGGTGATTAAAAACAGAGTTAAGCCTAATTGATGGAATGAAAAATGGCAAATGCAATTGGGAATACTGAAGCAAAATTAAATCTAAACTATGACTAAATAAAAGCAAAGCTTGATAATGACTTTTAGGCAAATGATTCAAAACACAAACTAAACATGAGAAATGATCACTAAGTATGCAAATTCTCTAAATAGACAGTGAAACAACTAACTTACAATGATGCAATACTTTGTCCTTGATTAGAGATTTGAAACATAATTAGAGGAAAAACATTGTTATCATCATAAGATCTTCTATTTTAGAACTAGCTCCTATCTCTATTTTACAATTTAATTGAATGTCACAAAACCTTTACTCAAGAGTTATTGATTTCTTTCCAAAGTATTCTTTTGAGGAAGAGCTCTGTTTATAAAATGATGAGGAAATTGCAGAGGTACTTCAGCCTTAGAATGATGTTGTCTTCTGTTCATATGGTTATAGATCAATTAGGGATTTTAGAACAAGAAGAGGTTTGTGAATAATGAAGGTTGTCTTGTTAATCCTAACAACTGAAGTAATCTATTGTGCAATGAATAACAATTTTAATATGAAGTGCAAGTGCAATGAGTTAATCTAAGAATGAACCTAAGATGCCACTAATCTAGAACAATGCTGAACTATAAGTCATCATCAAACTCGAAACAAAGTAATTGAATATGAGTTAAATGCAATGAAACTCCGGAGCATTCTAACTATGCTAACATGCATTATTCTATGAAGTTACACAATATGTTTGTTCATCATTAGTGATATTTTGGAAGAGTTCCTTCTTTTGGAAGAGGTAGAACAATTCTGACTGTGTAATTGAGTGCAATTGTAAGCAAATAGACTGAAAGCAAATGAAAAACTAAGATATTATATCCATACCCTACTCGTCATTATGATGTCTTGGGCAAGCGTTTAAGAGCAGGAACAGAGATGATACTTAGTACAAACACACAACTAAATCATTCATTATCACGGTCATGTCTTGAACTTCTTAAGAATTTCTTGGAAGAGTTTCTTCTTGTGGAAGAGTGATTAGAACAAGTGTAACTGTGATAGTGAACAACAAAAACTACAACTAAATCCTACAGTATTATAGCTATTCATCATTCATCATTATAATCTTTTGGAAGAGTGTCTTCTTGTGGAAGAGTTAGAATGAATATAACTACAATAGCTAGTTAAAACAACTATAAATTCAACTCTTAATCCTACAATACTATAGTCATTCAAAATTCATCATTATAGTCTTTTGGAAGAGCATCTTCTTGTGGAAGAGTTAGAATGAGTACGACTACAGTAGTTAATTAAAACAACTATTAATTCAAATGCAAAACGTAAAGGCAGCTAGGAAACTTATCTAATTTACGCAAAATAAATCCGTGCAAGAGGCAGGGGCCCTCTACCACCTGACGGAATTCAACTCCAAATTAAATCACGCTTCAAAGCAACACGTTCTGCTCCATTAAAGATGAAAGAACTTGAACATAACACTCTGCGTCTTCGGAAATGTAGCACAGAGTCTAAACAAAATCTAGCAGCAAATCTAACATAAAATCCCCCAACATAGCTCTCGGTCTCCCAAGCGTTTATAAAGCAAATGCACATAACAATAATTGCAACAATTTAGGAACACTGTCTTTCCTTATCGGAATCACGTTAGGACTCTTTGAAGTGGCTTCGTGAAGATGAAAAGACATCTGGACTGAGACAGTCCTAATAGAAGTCTTCCTTCCTAAATGTGTTCCCCACGTTCAAAACCATACCCAGAATTCGTTTCTTCCTCCATGATGAGCAACGAACCATGTAGACATGACGTGGATCATGCCCATATGCGGTTTTTCTCAAGAGGCCACCTGAAACATACTCAAACATGAAGGCAGCTGCAGAATCGCCGGTTAGCTACGGAATGTCTGCATTCTGCAGCTAGTTCCGGTCAAAATGCTTTATAATGGAAAAAATCACAAAATTTAACAAGTCAGCCATGTAAATCATTCTAGAAGTAATTTTAACTATATTCATTGATCAATTGGGTCTAAGATAGCAATGTACAAGGGAAAATGAGGTAAAATGAAGTGAAGGAAAGCACA